>JAPDVR010000023.1:34475887-34695887 GCA_026230005.1 Gila orcuttii
TTCTCTGTGGGCCTCGAGTGAGTTCACTAGTGTAACAGCGCAGCGCTTCTGTGTTGTACGTCACACGCATCACACACACATGACCAGCGTCGGCCAATAGTGAGCCTGCGTGTGACGTAGCTCTACGCAATCACACTACGCTAACTGACTCGAGGCCCACAGAGAAGGAAATGAATATTTAGAGAATATAGAGAATTTTCATTTTTGGGTGAACTATCCCTTTAAGAGCTAACTAACATTTAGGTTAAGCAAGTTAATACATTCAGATTGAACAATCTTATTTTATTTATTTTTTTTACCTGGTGATGGTAAAAACAATGGTGGAGGTTCAGTGTTTGAAATTAACTTTTTCACTCACCGGCCAATTTGGCTACTAAATTTTTAAGGGTTCATTCAGAACTTCTTATAGCTGAAAAAAAGAAAAAGTAATAAACAAGATTAACTACGCCAGAGTTTATAAAATTTCAAAGTGTTCGCCTCAGCGTAACATCATCATGGGAATCTGTGTGGATGTGTAGATCTCAGAAGCGTTCCTTGTGACTTATGTTAACTATCAAACTGTTAGCAAAGCTCTCTGGACAGGCCGACAATTAGATATGTGTTTAGAGCTAATTTCCCCTCGTTGAGTGTAATCACACTGATAGCCTGCTGGATTCTGCAGTTTTACTAACACAGTTTGAAGGTCGCTCTGCAATCACAGGTTCAAGGATCAGGAGGGCTCTGGTTTACATCGGCTTGTTTGCGCTAAACGAAACTAACACTTTAGGGATATATCTTTAATAATCTGAAATTTAACCCACTGAGTCATGAAGAGCCTTTGCTGTTTTTTCTCTAAGGCTTTAAACCGGTTGTTTTTATGGTGTACGCGCAAACAATTGAAACATAGTTTGCTGATGATATAAAATTAAGTATAGTAAAATCATGAATATTGAATCGTTTCATGTGCTTTTTGTTTGGCCATTAAGTTTAAGTATCTTTGATTTAAACTTCAGTAGCAAAATGGTAATTTTGATTCATTTCTGTTAAGTCAAGTACTGGTTGTTTTAAATCAGCTTCACTGTAATGAACAGAAAAATAACCTAATCAAAGATGCAAACTTCATCAAATATGAGACAGATTCAAATTCTGCTAATAACTGTAAAGTTCATCAATTATGAATGGAGTTAATTTCAGCTGTAAGCAGCTTTACAGAAGACAATAGCCTCGTTATTCAGCTTGAGTCAGTTCAGTGTTGATAAAATTCAGTTCAATAACAGTGTATGTGTTACAAAGTTTGTCAATTATATTACAAATTTGATTCAGCAGCTCTACAGTGTCAGTGTCATTATTCAGTTCAGGTTTTTATTCTCATCCAATAGTGTCCGTGTAGTCAAATTGATAATGCGGTATTACTGAGGATTTAGTGTCTATTAAACTCAAATTATTTAATTTATTATAATGAAATAAAAAACTCAAACTCCATCGGGTGATAGAAATGGAGAAAACAAACAAACAAACAAAAAAACAGTTCTCCTCTGGCCAAATGAATCGACATGCTGTGATTTATGATTTCAGGCAGCATCACGAGTCAGGTTGTGAATTAATATCATTCAACATTTTGCATTCATCTCGTTCTGTTTGAAGATCAGGATACGTCACACCGGAGGAGTTTTAGCCTGTCCAGCAGCTTGAAATATGAATGTAGAAGTGGATGAATGGTGTATCAATAACTGGCTTATCAACGTTAAGTTCCAACAGTCCATTTTAATTAATGAATTAAAAATTCTGATTCATTTGCATCAAAAGTTTAAAGCCCTGTGTGTTTTAAAGTCCCGCTGTAGTCAATCATTGTATCCCTTAAAACTCATCTTTGATCAACTAAATGACATATTTTGTGTTTTTTCCTTGAAAAATATTCTTCATGTCTTAAAACAGCTTGAATGCAATTCGACACCCTTGCCTCATTTAGTATACGTGGTTCTATGAATATGCAAATGAGCCCCGCCTCCACTCACTCACTCAGCTCAGTGATCCACTCGTTGACGATCACACGTTGATCTGATTGGTTACAAGGTAGTTTGTGATGTCAGAAACACCAGCGATTTCAAACCGTGTTTTTGAGACGGTCTTTGGTTCACTGCAGTTTTAAGGAGAAAATACTCAGCAATGCTGTCGACTTTTGAATTTACACATGGTTTGTCTTAAAGCATATTAAAAACACCACATAGACATATAAGCAACATTAAAAGACTAAACACATTTTGACTCTCACACCCCTTCATTCCAGAAACATTCTGACAGTCTTACTTTGGTTGTCAGTATGACACGAGTTTTCACCATCAGACTTTTAACAGCAGTAGATACAGCTTTAAATGTGTTTCTCTGTTTCAACGACTTCCTGTGTGCTTTTCCATTTCCTCAAGGCTAAACTTAGTCTGTCTGACAGGTAGATATTCATTATACTTGTTTCTAAGCAGTTTCAAAATGGACTATTTTTCATGGCCGTTCCTTTTCTTTGTGAATTGAAAACACTGTTAATTTGATTTATAGGTGTATAAAAGGGGGATGGTTTTGGGGTTACTAAATGTTTTTTCCCCCTAGTTTTTTCTTCAAGAAGGTCAAGAGTGAGCTCTGGCGAATCAGTGACAAAATACATCTATAATGTGTGTACATGGATTTTACATTTAATTTTAATTTTAAAGTCGGCATGTAATGAAAATTCCCCTTATCTATTTTTTTTTTTTTTTGTGTGCATGTTATAGGTCTCATTGTGAACAGATTTTCTATGCAAATGTTCCTTTTTTGACCTCGATCTTTAATCAGAATGTCATAACTGGATCTTTTGGTGAAATAACAGATTTATTCATTTATTCAGGACTTCTTTAAACATAAAGACTTGATTTCACAGACATAGCTTAGATTAAGACAGGATTCAATTAGGACATTTAAGTAGCTTTTTTAGATAAGCATTAGAAAAAAACATTACTGGTGTGCATCTTGAGACAAAACATTGGCACTGACATATTTTAAGATATATCAGTGCAAGTTGCTTTCAGTTAAAACAGCTCAAATATGCATTTTAGTCCGGGACTAGCTTAAGCCTTGCCTGTTGAACCGGGCCTTTGTGTTTTTAAACTCCGCCCCTTTTAGCTCATGTTTCACTGCCTTCACTTTTGAGAGCCACGCCCTCTTCTCAACATCCAATCAACAACCGATGCAAAGACACAAGGCCCCGCCCTACATACTTTCGATAATCCATTAAACTTGGATGTAAATCACAATACGGAAGATAAGATCTGTCACTACTTCCATTTCATCGCAACATCCGTGATGTTATAATAGTTGGTCTAGTTGGACACATTGTAACATATGCATATTAAAAAATAAGGGGAAATGTTTTTAGGATAATGTCATCATGACCTGCATTATAATTCAGTTTTGGTCTTACACTTTATGACATCACTGGCAGCATCCCAATATCCATACTGTACTTACACTACACACTAAATCTGTGTAATTCACTGGTCACAGCAAAGTACATACTTTTGAATATAAGACTATATAATAATGAATATAATACGGCAACATTAAGATAAATTACCACTACATAAATTTTCCTCATAAGCCCTTTTGTCATGTACTATTTGTGTTTGCACATGTGTTTATGTTAGAATTTACCTAAATAGTATTTTACCAGAAATAATATGTAATTTGGGCCCATTTAGCATTTTAAATGTATGATTTGGGACACAATAATTTCAATGTTGCTTATTGTTTACATCAGATCCAAACTGGTGTGCAATGACTGGCTTTCAGTACAGAGCGCAAACAATGACATCATGACATGATCCTGTTAATGGAGGAAGCACCATTGATTCTCATTCAATCAAACACAAGCACAAACACACACTCAAACAATGCAGACCTACTGTACATGTGCACAAACTTGTCACACACAAGCACATTTTTCAGTTACACTTTATTTAAAGGTGACGTTGTTACAGTGTAGTTACACAAATAAGTACTAAGTAACATTTTGCGAGCTCTCCATTGGCTCCCAGTCCAATCTAGGATTGACTATAAAATTGAATTTGAATTTATTATTATAGGATAGCTTCTTGAGATGCATCATCTCATTTTCAAGAGGGTCCTATAAACATAAATACAGAGTACAAAAGACAAATCATCAGCAAAAAACATTACATAGCATACTCTTCTGAAAACATATCGGTTTTCCTTAGCTTTTAAAAATGGTCTCTCCTATGTATGTTTTAATTTTTGATTTTGTCTATTTGACTTTGTATTATTGTTTTCAAATTTGTAAATGTAGTTTCTTAGTTGTTCTCTTTTCCATCTTTGGTTATTTGAGCTTGTACAGCACTTTGGTCAGACCTGTGGCTGTTTTAAATGTGCTTTATAAATAAAAGAACTGAACATATTAATTGACCACATGTATTTGCTATAGGCTTAGGGTTTAGGGTTACGCTTTATTTTAAGGTGTCTTTGTTACAGTGTAATTAAGTGCTGATTAATATTAAGTAAATACATGTACTTACTATACGATTAGGGTTTGGTTTGGTTTAGGGTTAGTCACAAGTATCTATGCATAATTTATAGTTATTACTCTAGTAACTGCATGTAATGTGTAACAATGACACTGTAAAATAAAGTGTTACCGGTTTTAGTTTAGAGTGATTTGCTTGTAATTGTGCATAATTTACTGATATTACTATAGTAAGTACATGTAATGTGTAACTACGCCACATTAAAATAGAGTTTTCACCAATAAATTAAAATACAAAAAGAAAGTTGGTTTTTCATGCAAGGCCTGAAGCAGAAGTGTATCAGAGCTCAATCCATAATCCTGCCAAAGTAAGAAAGACTGTGAATAATTCAACGATTTTGGTGCTGTGTGTAACCACGAGATCCACAGTTCAAAGTTCAGCCGGGTCTTACATTGTCTGACTGACTGCCATTATATCTCTTTATATATGTTCTCCATCTGTTTTTCTCCCTCTTTATAGATGTACTTCATCTGTATTTCTCCCTCTTTATATCTGTACTTCATCTGTATATTTCCCTATTTATATCTGTACTTCATCTGTATGTCTCCCTTTATACCTGTATTTCATCTGTATTTCTCCCTCTTTATACCTGTAGTTCATCTGTATGTCTCCCTTTATAACTGTAGTTCATCTGTATTTCTCCCTCTTTATACCTGTAGTTCATCTGTATTTCTCCCTTTATAACTGTAGTTCATCTGTATTTCTCCCTCTTTATATCTGTTCTTCATCTGTATTTCTCCCTCTTTATATCTGTACTTAATCTGTATATTTCCCTCTTTATATCTGTACTTCATCTGTATTTCTCCCTCTTTATAACTGTAGTTCATCTGTATTTCTCCCTCTTTATACCCGAAGTTCATCTGTATTCCTCCCTCTTTATACCTGTAGTTCATCTGTATTTCTCCCTTTATAACTGTAGTTCATCTGTATTTCTCCATCTTTATATCTGTTCTTCATCTGTATTTCTCCCTCTTTATACCTGTAGTTCATCTGTATTTCTCCCTCTTTATACCTGTAGTTCATCTGTATTTCTCCCTTTATAACTGTAGTTCATCTGTATTTCTCCCTCTTTATATCTGTTCTTCATCTGTATTTCTCCCTCTTTATATCTGTACTTCATCTGTATATTTCCCTCTTTATACCTGTAGTTCATCTGTATTTCTCCCTCTTTATAACTGTAGTTCATCTGTATTTCTCCCTCTTTATACCTGAAGTTCATCTGTATTTCTCCCTTTATACCTGTAGTTCATCTGTATTTCTCCCTCTTTATATCTGTTCTTCATCTGTATTTCTCCCTCTTTATATGTGTACTTCATCTGTATATTTCCCTCTTTATATCTGTACTTCATCTGTATTTCTCCCTCTTTATACCTGTAGTTCATCTGTATTTCTCCCTTTATACCTGTAGTTCATCTGTATTTCTCCCTCTTTATATCTGTTCTTCATCTGTATTTCTCCCTTTATACCTGTAGTTCATCTGTATTTCCCCCTCTGTATACCTGTAGTTCATCTGTATTTCTCCCTTTATACCTGTAGTTCATCTGTATTTCTCCTTTTATAACTGTAGTTCATCTGTATTTCTCCCTTTATACCTGTAGTTCATCTGTATTTCTCCCTTTATACCTGTAGTTCATCTGTATTTCTCCCTTTATAACTGTAGTTCATCTGTATTTCTCCCTTTATACCTGTAGTTCATCTGTATTTCTCCCTCTTTATATCTGTTCTTCATCTGTATTTCTCCCTTTATACCTGTAGTTCATCTGTATTTATCCCTTTATAACTGTAGTTCATCTGTATTTCTCCCTTTATAACTGTAGTTCATCTGTATTTCTCCCTTTATACCTGTAGTTCATCTGTATTTCTCCCTTTATAACTGTAGTTCATCTGTATTTCTCCCTCTTTATATCTGTCCTTCATCTGTATTTCTCCCTTTATAACTGTAGTTCATCTGTATTTCTCCCTCTTTATATCTGTTCTTCATCTGTATTTCTCCCTTTATACCTGTAGTTCATCTGTAATTCTCCCTCTTTACACCTGTAGTTCATCTGTATTTCTCCCTTTATAACTGTAGTTCATCTGTATTTCTCCCTTTATACCTGTAGTTCATCTGTATTTCTCCCTCTTTATATCTGTTCTTCAACTGTATATCTCCCTGTCACCAGCGTGCGTCCTCCAGAAGACATTAGATTGAAACAGAGCAGGAGAGCTTTATTTAAACCCCTCTAAATGCCCCCTAACGTCTCACGCTTTACCCGAGGCTTTCACAGACCACCAACCTTCTTCATCCAACTGTGTCTCTCCTCCTTTATTCCTCTTTCTGTTTCTCAGCATTGGTCTTTAAACCACCACACACACAGCTGTCTGTCCATCCCGTCACGGCTGTGTCTGAATCTATTTAGATTATCTTCGGAGACATCAACTTCAGTTTGGCTTAGATTTCATTTCATGGCCTTACACACAAACTACGTGACCCTGTAAATGCGCAGAAAGGTATTTGGCGAGGCGAAGACGGCAGACAAAGGCGATGTGTGAAGCCAGGCCGCCGCTATTATAGATCTGCCACACACTTCAGACGAGGCGAGGTCAATGTTTTTTCCTTATTCTCTGAAAGGAAAGTCATTTTCTGTCAGTTTTGTAAAAACAGGCGGTCGTGTTAGGGGCTACTCTCTCTCTCGCTCTCTCTCTCTCTTTCTCTCTCTCTCTCTCTCTCTCTCTGTCTCTCTCTCTCTGCAGATTTAAAAAACAGATCAAGAAAGAGAGAGAAATGGCCACCATCATTTCACAGGCGTATTCCAATTCCATTGATTTTCTACACTGTAATAGAAGCCCCTTCCCTCCACTCCAGATGGGATAGTACAAATAATTATTAATCAATGTTCTTTGTCGTCTCACTGTGGCGTATTATTTTAACACGTGATTTACTCTCGCTACGGACCGGCTATTTGCATGCAGGCTCTGACCAATCAATGCTTCCAATTATCTAAAGACCTCCAATTGTGATGAATTACAGGCCATAATGGCATTCCATGTAATTCTGCTTTGCCTTGTGCGGCTGTGACATCGATAGTTTTGAAATGTGTGATTTGTGTTGTCTCTAATCCGCTTAGCATGTATTGATCTTTAATGGTTTTGTCTTTAGTTAACACTTTAGCAACTGGGATTTTTGCCGTCCTTTGTGTTCACAAGCCACAGAACACTGAGGAACGCTACTTGAAAGAGGGAAAAACATAAAGAGAAAGACGGGGTTGAAGAGTGTGTGAGAGTACATTTGCTCTCTGACGTTTAATTCGAGGATTTTGCACATAGTTTAAGACTTGTATATATGAATGATTCTATGCACTGTTGTAAACAAAAATGTATGCAGCACAACTGTTTTCAACATTGATAATAATCATAATGTTTCTTGAGCATCAAGTCATTAGAATGATTTCTGAAGGATCATGTGACACTGACAACTGGAGTAATGATTCAGAGAAAAATCTGGAGAAATCAGATCTGGAGAAAAATTCAGCTTTGATCACAGGAATAAATTACACTTTACTATATATTCACATAGAAAATGGCTATTTTAAATTGTAATAATATTTTAAAATATTACTGTTTTCATTGTATTTTTAATCTAACAAATGCAGCATTGGTGAGCAGAAGAGACTTGCCAACCTCACAATTTTGAACAATACTATATATAAATTACTGTAAATGAAATTACAGTGAAATAATATCAGAAAGCACATAATAGTTTTTACAATTTTTTTTTTTTTACATTATATTACGATTAAAGTCAACATAAAATGGATTTTAATATATTTAAATGTATTATTTATATTCCACATTTCACAATTATATTTTATTGGCCGTGATTTCTCTGTGCAATTTATTCTAAGTAAAAAAACGTGTTTGAATTTGATATAACGCCATAGAATGATCCATCCATCCATCCATACGTACATGCATACATACATACATGCATACATACGTAGATACATGCATGCATACATCCATCCATACATACTTGCAGTGGTTAAAGTGGGATTTGGTAGGTGGGGGAACCCTCAAATTTTGTGTAGGTGCAACAGGGAAAAATGACTCACCGTGGGACAACATATTGAGTATCATGGTATAGCAATACTTTTTGGGACAAGAGTGTCACTGTGGCACCACACATCACAATACTTATTTACTTGATATTTGAATGGTTTTATTTTGGTCCATCAACACTGATATGATGACGATACTATGTTAAAATTGCTGAACACTGGGCCAAAAATTGAGCCCTGGCATATAGCCACATCAGCCCACATTACCCCCCACCCCCCACAGCCATGTGCATTTAAATGTGAGGTAGTTAGGGGGGTTTGGGGGGCTTGCTCCCCCGAGAAATTTTTGATTTCTCTGACCTACATATGTGCAATTTAAGACTTTTGAAGGCCAAAAAAATGGATAATAAATAGCTTTAAAACCATGTCAGTGTGCATTATAATATTTGTCAATACCTGCTCTCTCATCTTAATCTTTCTTTTTCTCTCAGTCTCCTTATCCTGCCGTATTTCTTCCCCTCCTAAAGCGGAACTTTGACTGATAGTCTTTTCATTTTCGTCTGTGTCAGTTAAGAAAGTAAACATAGGCTCAACTGATGAGTTTTATGAATCATTTTTTTAGATAAGTTAATTTATTCATCAAGGCTACCAGATCAGCATTGCCAATAGGAACCTTCTACAAGCTTATTCGGAATTTGAAAAGTAATTTTAAATAATACAAATTATAGGCTACGTTTAACGCAGTTAGTGGAATTGGCAGATGTTCCCTTAGGCATGCGTTGTGGAAACTCATCAAAGCATTCTCAGGTATAGGCTAAATATGCAGCATTAATGCACAGTGATTTTGAACGAATATTTAATGTTGATAATGGTTACATAATGTTACAACTAATCCTGCTATTGATATCTTTGTAAGACTGCCGACCCTATAGAGCAGTGGCAAGGGAAAACAATGTCCAGCGAAATATCAAACATTAAACTAACTTTACCGCGCTCAACCACCGTGAGTGCATTTCACGCATTTATAATTATTCGCATTCAGCGGGGAGGAAGGGAGGTTGGTCGGCCAGTCGGTCCATCTCGGGACCAGCGAGATTCATTGAGATTAATGAATCTATTTATTTCATAATTTATCTGAGGTGCCGGAACGCAGTGCCAGCCCACTTTAACCCCTGCATACATGCATACATACATACATACATACATACATACATACATACATGCATACATACATACATATATACATGCATACATGCATACATATATACATATATACATACATACATGCATACATACATACATACATACATACATGCATACATGCATACATATATACATATATACATACATACATACATGCATACATGCATACTAGAGGGCTGCATTGGGATTGACCCAACGCAAATCTCGTGGGAGCGGGCGGGTTGAACTTTGCTGTGGGCGGGAATGGGCAGCTAAAAAAAAAACTGCGGGATCGGGAGGTAGCCTAGCGAGTCAACATGATGGAGAGATGTCAATAAATGATGTGGAAAAGAACCTCAAACAGGTATTTACAGAACAAAACCTAAGCAAGGCTGACATTTGGACTACTATTCATTTTCTTGATCAGTGCGTCAGAATACATGCAGGCCAGGGAAAAGAAACAAACAACCCCATGAATCTCTTTAATAATAGCAATACAAATACGTGTTTTTTAACTGCGGGACGGGAGAAGACACAAAATCAATGCATCTCTATTATTGTGCGGGAATAAATTCTCAAAGTTTTGTGGGTGCGGGTGGGAGTGGACATGCATATTGTGGGAGCGGGCGGGAGTGTAACACATACGTTGTGGGAGCGTGCGGTAATGGTCAGAAATTCGGCGGGCGGGAGCAAGATGAAGAAAACAGTCCCGCGCAGGGCTCTAATGCATACATACATACATGCATACATACATGCATACATGCATACATACATACATACATACATACATACATGCATACATGCATACATACATACATACATACATACATACATACATGCATACATACATGCATACATGCATACATACATACATGCATACATACATACATACATGCATACATACATACATGCATGCATGCATACATACATACATACATACATACATACATACATACATACATGCATACATGCATGCATACATACATGCATACATACATACATACATGCATACATACATACATACATACATACATGCATACATACATACATACATACATGCATACATACATACATACATGCACACATACATACATACATACATACATACATACATACATGCACACATACATACATACATACATACATACATACATACATACATGCATACATGCATACATACATGCACACATACATACATACATGCACGCATACATACATACATGCATGCATACATACATACATACATACATGCATACATACATACATACATACATACATACATACATACATACATACATGCATTTCAGTACCTTGGTACCTTCTTGCATATTTGAGAGAAAAATAATTTTCAAATATCGCCCCCTGCTCTGCAATCTCCTTTTCAGAACTTCCACTTTTGAATCATGAAGTCATGTCACACCCTTCATCATTCTCTTTTAATAGTTGACTTTAAATTTTGCTTTGTTGCTAGATTTGTCTTGTTCATCTTTTCTCACCTACAGTTGTAAAGCTGTTGCATATCGAAGAGCCAACCTGTGCAAGTGAGAGAAAATGTCAAATATAGAGTGAGTGAGAAACTTGGAAATGAGGAATGATCAACTTATTTTTCTGCATGTGAAGTGAACTCTTTAGAGACCTGTGGGTTCGTGGTTAACCCAGTGTTTCTGTGCCCGTTTGAGCCTTCCTCCAACACCAGTGTGTGTCTCAATCCCAGCTTAATACACAGAGTCAACCGTCACTCCTCCTGAAGAGACACAATCACTGTCAATCTTTTCTCAACCCAGGATTTCCGAATCTTCCTAGTAGCCCTATTATCCTGTTTTTTACATGCCAGCTTTCAGAATGCGCCGTTCCCAACAAACGTTTCCTGAACACTGGTAGTGCATTAACAATGGCAGAGTAATGAACACTGAGTAGGAAAGAGCAGGGTAGAGTTTCACTTCACAAAGAGTAAGACCAAACCCCACCTGATGTCTCCAACTGTGTCTTTGTCCCGACATACGGGAGGAAATTTGACTCAAATTGGCCCATCGTGTTCAAATCCCTCTTCTACATGCTGAAAAAATGTTTAGCATTTAAAAAAAGTGAGCTTTTTGTAAGTTTGCCTCTGAAATGAAGGGAAGTCTTGCTTGAGAAGTCTGAACTTTCCTCAGCCCCGCTAATCTTCTCAAATCCACCGCACGCTTCCATTAGCGGCTGCCAGTGTTAATAGTGCTATTTCATATTCTTCCATTCAAGAATAGTGGAATTCATAACTTTTCTTTTTACTCATTTGTGCATAAAAATAGTGAATTCCAGGAAGAAGAGAAGATTTAATAAATTCAAGTTTATGAGGCATGCTACTGATAAAGGCATGACCGAAACTCAGTGTCAGTATGAAAAACTCAATATTTGAGAATAATAAAATAAATAATAAAAATCAGCCTTTTGCCACTAATAAATATGTATTTTTATATTTATATATTTGCATTGAAATTATTATTATTATCAGTATTATTCAGAAAATCCATAATTTTAACCAATCAGCTTGTTGCCAAGTAGATTTCCATCCATGCATCTATCCATTTCATCTATCTATCCATCCATTTCATCTATCAATCCAACCATCCATCATCCATCCATCCACTTCCATCCATCCATCTACGTCTACCCATCCATCCATCCATTTCATCCATCATCCATCCAACCATCCATTTCATCCATCCAACCATCCATCCATCATCCATCCATCCATCCAACCATCCATTTCATCCATCCATCCATCCATCCAACCATCCACCCATCATCCATCCATCATCCATCCATCCACTTCCATCCATCCACGTCTACCCATCCATCCATCCATTTCATCCATCATCCATCCATCCATCCAACCATCCATTTCATCCATCCAACCATCCATCATCCATCCATCATCCATCCATCCTTCCAACCATCCAATTTCATCCATCCATTCAACCATCCACCCATCATCCATCCATCATCCATCCATCCACTTCCATCCATCCATCCACGTCTACCCATCCATCCATCCATTTCATCCATCATCCATCCATCCATCCATCCAGATGCAGCCAAGTAGATTGTTTATTTTTATTTAAATTATTATAATATAATACAGTAGTAAACATTTAAAGTTCATCAAAGTTGTCCTAAGATCACAACGGGTATTGTTCAAAATTACTGTATAACTTTGATGAAAGGTTTTGCTCCACTTCAAATGTTGACTACTGTAGTATGTACCAATAAAAAAATCCCTATATATATTTTACTAATTAATTGAAATAAAATTGAGGCATGTTAAGGCAAATGAATAGTTAAATCTGTGTTTTGAACTGATTCATAAACAAGAAAATAATGAATCAATGAAGTGTGAAGAGTGAAACTGGCCTACTTTCTGGCCATATTTGATCTATCAAACTGAGAACTTATATTATCTGAGCCATTATAGTTTGCCACACGTGTTCCAGACACATTGTGCCTTGCTGCTCATGTGGGAAATGTATTGAATGTCTGGCCTGTGTTTTGTCCCAATTCAATTCCACTTCTTTTCCCTTTGTTTCATCTCTATTGTGCTTTCAAAAAAATTGTCAAAAAGAGTAAACGTCTAACCCAGGCAGGGAGATGTCTGTGTTTCTTCCTCCTTTACTGCAATATGTTTTGTGCTGCCTTCATGCTTTGCAAACTTCATTACTTGGAATGCAGCCCGCCGAAAGAGATTTTTTTTGTGCGGCGGATGTGATATTTCTCACCCTCATTCCCTCACTGTGCCTTAAGGCAATTCAACACAATAGGAGAAAATAAGACAAAAAAGCAGCAGTTTTATAAAACGGATTTGTGCACAACAGCCTGGAGGAACATTCTGCACTTGGAAAGACTGAATCTTCAGGGAGAGGAGATTGGTGTGTGTGGATTGGTGTGTGTGTGTGTGTTGCGCCTCACATTTCCTGCACTCCCGCCCATTAGGAGGGAAGCAATAGGAAATGGAGAAATAAGAGAGGTAATCTAGGAGTTTGGTAGAGTTTTAATAATCATCATGTCAACAGCGGTTTGTGTGTGTGTCTTTTATAATGTTGCTCATCTCTGGGAAGACGGTTTGGTGAGTGTGTGATCTGTGATTCCGCCTGCGGATTCTTGTACGTGTGTGTGTGTCGTGTGTGTGTGTTTCTGATAACTAGCGCCTCTGGAGCGTGTGCTCTCATGACACATTAATGTGCAGTACAGATGACACACACCGCAGGGGTTTATGGGGATGAAACCGCAATGAGATGCTCTGCAGAGACAACATACTGTTAAAAAAAGTGATGTGGAGGCCTGATTTCTTGCACACAGTGTTTGCTGCAGTGATGCATTATGGGGATTCAACAACGTCTCAGCTGTTACAATGCAGACACTCTTTACCTACTGTTTGACCCAAAGCTACTGTTAGAGAAAATACTGAAGTGTGTGTGTGTGTGTGTGTGTGTGTGTGTGTGTGTGTGTGTGTGTGTGTGTGTGTGTGTGTATTGTCAGACTGAGGGTTTATGGGACAGATGTCCAACATCTGTCCTCTCTCTGTGCTTTCCTGCACTCTCTTTAAGAGCTGTTTCTCAAGCGGTTGATTTAATTTGAATTTTTTTTTTTGACCTAATGTTAATTTGTCAAATGTGACCCATACTTTAAACAATGCATAATTTGTTAACTCATTTTTTAGCCCTACAAAAGTTGGAGGTTAGGAAATTTAATAAGGTAGTTTAATGTTTTTGAAAGAAGTCTCTTTTGCTCACCAAGGCTGCATTTATTTTATAAAAAATACAGTAAAAACAGTAAAATTGTGAAATATTATTCCAATGTAAAACTACGGTGGCCGAGAGGTGCAAAACAAATCACAATTATAAAAACAAAATAACAAGTCAGAAAACACGACAATTCAGAAAACAAAATAACAGTTCAGAAAACACAATGACAAATCAGAAAACACAAAAACAAATCTGAAAACAAATGAACAAGTCAGAAAACACAACGACAAATCTGAAAACAAATTAACAAGTCAGAAAACACAACGACAAGTCGGACAAAACGGAAAAGGTAGGTATATGTGGCGAATGTAATACTGATCGCTGATTGGACGAGACATCTGTCAATCAAGACATGCAGATAATAAAGGCAGAAGAAAGATCGATTCACGTGTGCATATGTAAATATTAGCTGTATCGTCTACGATAATTTTTTAATTATGTGCGAGGCTGTGAGCTGACATTATCGAATAGGTCCCTCACTTTGCAAAAAACAAACATAAACACTATTAGAATGCAGTTATAATGCCCTAAAAATTCCAAATATAGGGGCAATGCCCCTGCATGAGCTTTTGTTTTTTCTACATGTGGTTTTATACAGATCAATAAACAAGAAGTTAATATTGTGAATTACAATTTGTTGCTCGAGGAAGACTCGAACTCAGGTCGTTCGCGTCAAAAGCTAAATCTGCTGTTCTTTCAACACGCCACCCTCCCACTTTATCAGATCGAGTTCTATTATAATTTTGTCTGACCAAACCAGATAGTGGTAGGAAGATTTTAATTTGAAAAGTTTTGTTCTCCATAATAATCTCACTAAATTAGCCGGTTAAATAGACAGCTCTAATATTTACACATGCACACGCAAATCGATCTTTCTTCTGCCGCAGTCTGCTGTACTTTCTGCATGTCTTGATTGACAGATGTCTCGTCCAATCAGCGATCAGTATTACATTCGCCACATATACCTACCTTTTCCGTTTTGTCTGACTTGTCGTTGTGTTTTCTGACTTGTTAATTTGTTTTCAGATTTGTCGTTGTGTTTTCTGACTTGTTAATTTGTTTTCAGATTTGTCGTTGTGTTTTCTGAATTGTTATTTTGTTTTCTGAATTGTCGTTGTGTTTTCTGACTTGTTATTTTGTTTTTATAATTGTGATTTGTTTTGCACCTCTCGGCCACCGTATAAAACAGCTGTTTTCTATGTGAATATATAGTAAAGTGTAATTTATTCCTGTGATCAAAGCTGAATTTTCAGCATCATTACTCCAGTCTTCAGTGTCACATGATCCTTCAGAAATCAGTATAATATGATGATTTGATGATCAAGAAACATTTATGATGATCATCAATGTTAAAAAAAGTTGTGCGGCTTCAGATTTCTGTGGAAACCGTGATACATTTTATTCAGGATTCTTTGATGAATAAAAGGTTTTACTCTTTACTGTCACTTTTAATCTTTGAGTGACCCAAACTGCTCCTCCAATGGTGTGAGTTTGGGGGCGGGACTATTTGTTTGGCGAGTAGAACTAGAAAATGTTATTTGGAAATTATTTTTGCAGGTATATTTGATGCAGTGCATATTATTACAGGGGTTATTATTATCAACATAAACCTGTAAGAGCTTTTTGACAGCATTTCTTGCATTCTTTTCTGGAAAGCTCACTACATATATTTCGATTATTTTCCTCTGCAGTGTGTTGTTCCCCTTCCTCACGTTGCTCTCAGAGATCAGGTGTTGCCAGTCGACAGAGTCACCTGTCTCTCGCTTTATCTCTCCTCCAAGCACCTGCTTTACTCCCTCTTTACCTCCCATCACTCCTCTGATCCGATAGCATAGTCCTCTCCAACAAAGAACAATCTCTACTGTTAAATTAACTCGAAATGCGACTTAATTGAACTCTGTCGGAGTACGTTTAACTCTGTTGGAGTTCATTTAACACAGCTGATTTAATTGTACTGCTGTACAGATAAAGTTTTGTCATTTCCATTCAATACAAAAGGCAGAAATCAGCAAGATTTCAAAGCTTTTCTACGCATCAATGGCTTATATTCACCTTCCCACAGGAAAGGAAAATCACAAAGGAAAATCTTTTTTAATTTCTTTTTGGTTTCTTAGACACCAGTGAGATTAAATGGAGACGCTTGCTTTTCCTTCATTTTTTTCAGATTTCTTTTCCTCGTGATACAAAAAACTCAATGATCTGAAAAGAAATCTCAACAGCGTCCTTGAATTCACCAAGATATAAAAGATGTCAGAGATTTCAACATGATCTCAAACCTTTTTTTTTTTTTTTTTTACATTTCTCTTTAGACCAAATGATCGGAGTTATGACATACAATTTAATATTTTAGGAGGACCATCTGAGTTGATGCCTACATGAAACACACACACACACACATTGCCCCTCTTTACACCTGGTATTAAGATGTGTTTTGGTCGATCGGATCACAAGTAGTTTACACCTGGTGTTTTAATCCGTCTCCACTTCTGGAGAAAGCAAATATAGTTTTAATCCGTCTCCACTTCCACTTTCATCCACTTCTGTCCTGATTTCTCTGTCCTGAGGGGAGTTTTTTTCTGATTTTTGCTATAATGGACAAAATAATCTCGCTCAATTTACATATGAACGCGTCATTTACATATGAACTCATTACATATGAATTTACGTATGACGACGGAAAAACACACTGAGAGCATCATCTTTAGTTTCTGCTCTGATAACCGCTAGACCGGCCCGAACGCTGTGAGTGTGTGTTAGAGATCAGGAATGGTGAGAGAACATTGTGTTTGGTACGTTTTTCATCTTCAAACCAAATTTGTGTCTCCATGCGACAAGTTTAAATCCCGTCTGGCTAGAGCGCTTCCCATGATGTTTACGCATTAGATCAGTAGACGGAGAGCAGACGGTGTTTTGTGGCTGTTCGACCACATGAGCGTTTACACTACAAAATCAATCCGGTCAAATGTGTTTTCAACGACCTCTGGAAGTGGTCAAAAGTGCACAAGCTCAAAACATTTAAAGACCCAGTTTACAACTGTATTTAGCATCGTCCACTTGTGATCCGATTGAACAAAACGCATCTTAACTCTTTCCCTGCCATTGACGTAAATTTCCGGCTCTCCGTGTTTTCACTGTTATATGGTAGAGGGCGCTATTACGCATCTTCAACAAGAGTATAGAATCTCCTGATCAAAACACAGGCGAAGAAGAAGCAGAAACAAGCGATAGCATATGTAAGCAGAAGCATATGTAAAATAACACAATCATCAACATTAAACAGCATATAAATCAAAACTGCCTAACGTTTCAGAATGAAATGTCGACCCAGGACGAGCTACAGGACTGTGAAGCTTTGAGGGGTTGATGGACTCGATCTACTCCATCTGTGTTTTCATCATCATTATGAATCTGATCTGGATGTAGTTTTTGACAAAAATGTGATTTTCTCAGCTTTTTGCTCAAAATGTGTAATTTTTTGTGTGAAATTTACCTACATTCAAGTGTTGATAAAAAAAGAATGCACTAAGCTAGAATAAAACTTTTTTTTTTTAATATAAATCGGAGGTTCTGTTACTTTTGATAAATTGCATATTTAGATATTCATGCAACAAAATACACTGGGGGTTATGACAATTTAGTGAAAATGCTCAAATATGCTGGCAACATTTTTCTGTAAAACCGCTGGTGGGGAAAGAGTTAATACCAGGTGTAAACAGGACCATTGTGAATCTAAACATTTTAAAAATGAAAGATTGTGTTGCGCACAGCAGATGATGTGTTATTCTCCTTCTGTTAGCCCCTCCCCCGTCGCAGTGTCGTCTTCCTGCCCTCTATAATCTACACAAACTGGGGGAAGTTTAGCTGAGTAATTGGGATAATAATTATCGGGTGGTTAATGCCAGCTGGGTCAGAAAGCAGCGTGCCGCTGGCTTATCTACGTGTTCAAACCGGATCCCATATGGCAGGAACAATACGGTGACCAAGAACCCTAGATAGTGCACACAACAAATGCAAAGTCAGTTTGAGCTCAATGCTGGACTGTAACTCCGAGCAAGACGTTTGCTTATGGTATTGCATTTTTTAATTAGTCTGTTTTTGAGTTTATTATTAACAGTTGGAGATGCTCCAATGGGAGCACTAACGCGCTATTAAGTTACGCAGATTCAAATTAGCCTCCAATAAAGCGCTGACGCAGCATCTGCCGATGCCGCTGGGAAATATCAGGCAGCGAGAGGTTAAATATCCATTTGTCACACCCCTCACCCGTCCCATGTGACCTCAGATCTCTCGGTAACCATGGCAGTGGGACGAGCCTCGCTAGGATTCATAAATCAGAGCGTTACTGCCCACCACTTCTTTTATCTCCGTTCAGTGGGCGATTTATTTGACTCTGTCTTTATTTGAAGGGTGTTCAATGGCTATGAATGCGCACTCTATGTTGTGGGTGGGAAAAAAGAAAACAATATGGTTCTGCCACCTCCGGCCCGCTCAAGGCCTCTCAAGCCTGTGTGCGTTCACACAATGTCCTCCTTTACTGTGACTTTGGAACAGATGACAGCGTGAAAGTCGTTCTCTTTTAACGACGGTCGTTAATCCTGCGACCGAACCTCACTTTCATGTCTCAGTCAAGCTTTTCCTCACTTCTCCTCAGCCAAGGTTTTTAATGCTATTTAATTTAATTAAAAGGGAACTTGGCTATCTCAATATATTACTTATTCATAAATTACTTTGTTTCCCATCAACCTTGTAATCAGTGGAGGCCCCGGAGCTCATGAGAGGATAAAACAGTGTGTGATATGAGGATTTAATGCGTGCGAGAAGATACTGATCTTAATGCAGTGCAAACATGATGGAGACAGAAGGAAAACTGTAGCAAACTAACCAGAGATTTTCAATCAAAAGCCCCAGGACTTACTTTTCTATTTAATCATATAAATTACTTTAAAAATGCCATGAAATCAAGTTTTATGACTTTTATGTCATTTCTTTGTATCTTTAGGGCCATCTATATACCAGCCAAATTCCTTATTATTAGTCATAAGGTCATTTTCCATTGACATTGTGGTCTTTATCTTGCTCACTGGTTGTATGGCACTACTAGTTTTGGCTATATAACACAGACCAACGTCCTTTAGAGATGAGCTTATTATATTGACTCTAGATATGCCATAACAGGCATTATTTACTATTTATTGAGCTTTACATCGTTCCTGTGATTGACAGAATGACAGGACTAAAGTGACCTTATCCGCCGGCCATGTGCTAGTGTAATCATTTGTCTATTATGGTTTATGGTTATTTAGTGACTGTAGTCTGGAGCCTTGCACCTCTTTCAGACCTGTCAGAGATAAGTGTTGAGCCTATTCATTTTTCTAAGTGCCGTTTCATAGTGTCACCTCATTTAGCCTATTACAGTAAGTATTTGAATGTCGTTATTGGACTGGCAGCATCTGAGTCGAAAAATCACATGCGTCCAAGCCTCGCTACATTAAGCGGCATACGCTATTTTACAGATTTGCCAGCTCTCAGGGGGGATATCATAACGGCTATGTGCAAATATAGACATATGTTAGAGAAATCACACTTGCCAGAAGTGAAATCACGGCCTTCCAATGCTTCAATAGTCGGGGGATGCATAACAATAAATTCCAACAACCCCCAGAAGAGCCACAAATCCATGATTCTTCTAAGGACACGCAAACACACTCATGCACACGTGCTTATTATATAACCAGCAGGACAATAATGTGCGCAGTGAATCACTTTGATTGTCGCGCCATCTTTAGTTTAATTGAATCCAAGGATTCTAATTGATTCCTTCTCATGTGTAAATGTTGGGCGTCTAAAGGAGCGCCAATCCTCTATTAATGCCAGAGGTGGATTTTTACAGGAATTCATTCATAAATGTGTTTGCTTGGAATTTGGCATATGAAAATAATTGAAGAGGAGGAGGAGCAAATGAGAGGAAAAAAAGAAGGAAAATCTCCAGTGATGAATTTGAAAAACAGAAATTTCTGTAAATTCCCATTCTATATATATATACTGTATGTAATGTGTATATGTGTGTATATATGGATGTATGGATGTCACAATATGGGAGAAAAGATCCGTCGCTTCTTGTGTTTCACATTGACTTTAAAAGACATTTTATTCAAAAGCAACGTCTGTAATTTTTCTTCCATAATGTGACGTGTTCCAACTAAATACAATGCCCTTAAAGTGAGAAACTAAAAATTAAACAAAATATTTTGCATGTGCACAAAAAATGTGGTATGCAAATGAGAAAAGCATCCCATGTGCTCGTAAAAACTGTTTGCATACTCTTGCATTAGAGTTTCCAATCACTTTTCATCTACATTTCTCCACAAAAGAAAACTAATAATTGTGCATAAACCAAAAAACGGTAACTTGTTACAATATCGTGAGCATGTATACATTTCCAGGGAATTAATGATTTGATAAATCATATACTGTACATGTAACGCATATCACTTTGGATAAAAGTACAATGTAGAATGAGACATGGATTTATTTTTCTTTTCTTTGATTAATTTATAGTAGGACCACGAACATATTAAGAAAGTTAAAAAGGTCACCTTTAATGTAATGTTTAAAATATCGGTAGGACTTTACAATAAGGTTCATATCTTAACATTGTTATGTATTAACTAACATGAACTAACAATGAGCAATACATTTGTTACAGTATTATAACAGTGTTACAGTTAATCGTTGTTAATAAAAATACAGCTGTTTATTGTTCATTCATGTTAGTTCACAGTGCATTAACTAATGTACAACCTTTGATTTTAATTATGTATTAGTAAATGTTGAAATGAATATTAACTAAGATTAATAAATGCTGTAGAAGTAGTGTTCATTCTTAGTTCATGTTAGCTAATGAACCTTATTGTAAAGTGTTACCAAAATATCTTCACCTTTAGTATGTTCAACAGAGAAGACAAACAAACTGAAGGTCGGCACACAAAAGCGTTTGACGGGAACTTCCCGAATCTCTGTCACCTTGAGGCCGTGTTGACTCTAGTGTACACTAGCTCACCCGAGACCTGTTCATCACTCATATCAGCCCAGCAAGGAAGCGTCCGGGCCCTGGGTGAAGTTCAGCTGTGTCGGGCACCGCCAGCCAGGCTGTTTAAAGGTGATAATGGCTTTTAATTTAAGCCAAAGATGATTTATCTGAGCTTGGCTAGCCTCCCAAACCACAGACCTGGAAGCATGAAATGAAAACTATTACCTTGGAAGTCTCATCAGTCACTTTGAATATTCTGAATGTGGAGAAAGAAGGAAAGGAAGATGAAAACCTGCCGAAGACTTGATATAGTTGCGGTGGATCTGGTTCAGTTTGTCAGAAGTTTGAAGCTCTGTCAGTTAATCTGAATGCCGGTGGTCTAAACAAAGCTATATTTAGACATTCTTGCACATATGAATAACATAGGGTTTGTTTGTGTCCGCATATGAATGTATGAGAGGCCTCTATTGTTCTTCCTGAAGCTGTTTCATATCATATGGTGGTCTGACTTTGACAAGGAATAGCAATTTGTATTGTGATGCAAACGTGGTCATTGTTTAAAGATGTCAGGATGTGATGACAGAATGGGCTCGCTTTGTTTACGCGCTAGATCCGTAGAAGTCAAGCTAATGGTGAAGGGTGATAATTACTGGACGAGGAAATGTGCGATCGTTTAATTTGTTTTGAAGCGAAGACAAACAAATTGAGAGTGAAAGCTCCTGTTAGCTAACATAAAAGAACAGATTTAGAGGGAGAAAAAAACCGTAGCTGCAGCCATAGCCTAGCGGTTAGCACATGAGCTATAAACAACAACTGTGAGTTCAGTTTGCATTCATTTGATCTGACATTTCTTGTCCTCTTTCTTGTCTGAATGTCATTTTGTAACCAAAACAATATATTGTAAAATTAAACATTTCCCATTCTTTGTCATTTGTATGTTTTGAAGCCTAAGGTAATTGTTTTTAAGCTGAATGTGGAGAAAAAAAAATACTTTAATTATTCAAGGACACATTAAATCGGTCTAAGGTCACAGTAAAGACATTTCAAATAAATGCTGTTCTTTTGACCTTTCTTTTCATCAAAAAAGGCGGAAATTTTTTTTTTGTTTGTTTCCACAAAAATCTGAAGCAGCACAACTGTTTTCAACACTGATAATAATCATAAATGTTTCTTGAGCATCAAATCATCATATTATAGTGATTTCTGAAGGATCATGTGACACTGAAGACTGGAGTAATGATGCTGAAAATTCAGCTTTGATCACAGGAATAAATTACACTTTACTATATATTCACATAGAAAACAGCTGTTTTACATTGTATTAATTTTTCATATTACTGTATTTTTGACCAATGAAATGGGTGAGTATTAGCAACTTCTTTCAAAACCATAAAAAACTTTTGAACAATAGCATAAATATTAATTTTTTATTAGTCATCACAAATAGCTACTCCCTAGGATCCCGTCGACTCGACGGATAGGCCAAAATTCATTTTTGAAATAATCACAAAACCAAAAAAGCAGATAAAATTGCAAAGAGTTGTGTTTGTGGGCCTTGAAGTTAACACATTCCCTCCAGGTGTTTTAGACATTGACCCCTCATTAGAGTCACTAGTGTGCCGTTACACCCTTTAGATGAGCTGGAGGGCATGTGTCTCATCTCTCAACTGGCTTAACTGTCAATCACAGCCGAATGAGACGTGTTAACCAAGTAGGTTTGCCATTACCAATAAAGTCCTCCTATTGTATTCAGTGGCTAATGGTATTTAGCAAACAGTGTTTTTAATTAAAAACCTCTCACACATGCGCTTGTTCCCAAATGCCCCGCAGTGTGTGTGTGTGTGTGTGTGTGTGTAGTGTTTTCTCATGGTCACTCAGTGGCCATCTGGACGGGACTCACAGTGGTTTGCTCTTTGTTTGTGAAGCGTCAGAATATCTGTGTGTTTAATCCTCCTCAGCTTGTCTGGCTTCTGTTGGAGTCAGAGACAGAACGAGAGACTTTAATCTGTGGTTTTTGTCTCATCACTCAATCTGAGCTGAACCTGAGAAGTGACTGTTCTCTTTCACACACAATTCAGACATTTATTTAAAGGAGCGCTGGAGCGAAATGCTAAATTGAGAAAGCCAGAAACCTGATTCTTGGCAAGCTTGTAGTTCCATTTTTTAAAACCTTTTTTTTTTTTTTTGTGAATATATTTAGCAATGCTAGAAGCATTTGTGTTCATATATTTGCATAATGTTTTGACTGTGACCTCAATTATCGACAGGACAATTTCACTGTTTGTTGAATTCTATTTTTTCTCCACATTACTTTAATGACTTGCTTCGCCCAAAAATGAAAACATTACCATAATTTACTTACCAACATGTTATATTCAAAACCTCTATGAAGAAATCGATTATTATTATGTCCAATAAAAGTCAATGGTTATTATAGTTAACTGAAATTAAAACTAAAACCATAAAAAAATTTTGCTTGAAATAAAATGAACATTAACTGAAATATAAAAAAATATATTTGTTTTATTGCAACATGTATCTTGGTGTACTTAAATAGTTAAAACTTAAATAAAAATAAATAAAACTATAGACATTAAACCTTTTTTTTTTTTAACAACTAAAATAACACTGATTGGACTTTTATTGTATGGACAAAAACGGCAAACTATGTAACACTTTTTTGGCCAAACTATTAATTTAACACTGGAAGTCTGTGTTGTTTAGAGATGTGAACAAATTAAACTCATCATGTCTTCATTTTGTTGGGCATATTGTAAAAATAAATCTAATAAAGAAGCAAAAAGACATGCATGCGCTCTCACTTCTCAAATAAGAAAACAAGTGTATGTTATCTGGATCCGGGAACTGTGGGCTACCATTACATAACCGAGATGAAAAGAGAGTCAGACAGAGAGAATATGAAACGATCCTCCGGGGGAGGAAGAAGAAGAAGAAGAAGAAGAAGCTGTTTTATGCACAGAAAGTAGGACTGCTCATGACTGCAAAGTTCGGCAGAAGTTTTCTGCTCTCATCACTGCTGTTGACTAACCAGGTCGAGTTGAAAAGTTTAGCACGATAATTAAAGAGAACTTGTCTTGTAACCTGAGGGAATATCTGGAGCTTCTCTTTATTCAGCTGTGGTGAGACTATGTGTGTAGGATTAGTAGAGATTACACTCAGATAACTTCATCCTCACCCTCAGAGTGTGTTTTCTTCGCTCCGCTTCAGTCGTTGCATGTAAAGCACCTGCAGTGAAAACGCTTCCGTCTCAGACGATGACAGTTGGACGGCTCGTTCTCTCGCACCCTGTCACCTTCATTAAGCCCGTCGATGAAAAGTGTGGAAACTCTCGTCAGATTTCGGCATGTTCCAGCGCTCCGCTAGGCTTCTAAAGTTACAAACCTCTAATCCTCCGGCTTTGGCAGAAACAACTTTGGTATTACGGCTTAAATGGGTATATTGAAAGTTTCTCAGGCTTTCTGGTGGTGTTTTTTTCTTTTGGTGTTGAGAAACAGATGTTGGCTGTCGGCCATCTTCTCGGTCTCATTGACTGAGCTGTTCTGGCAGTTAGCTTCACTGACCTCTGCTTTCAGCATATTTGGCAGGCATTGTATGACTCTTTGAAAAGCTGCTCAAAATCTTGTTACATCACAACGATCAGAGCATTGGAAGCGCTTTATACAAAGACACATCACCGTCATAACAGGTGTCTTTTACTAATAGCTGGCTAATCCTTTTGCAGAACAGTCTGAATCCGCAGTCATTCCAAGTTTTCCCAGAGTTATTTGTGACACTTTCTCATTACATCCCTTTTTATCGCTTCCTTTCTCTATCTACAGCCAAAATCCATACCTCCAATTACTCTGAATGTCATATCTATAAACACAATCCTTTCATGTTCATGTCTTATAGTCAATAAACAAGGCTTTCCTCTGCTGCCCACCTGTTATTCTTTTTTTTTTACCATGTTAGTATAAAGTACTAATGTGCTAAAACAATGATATCAAAAGACCAAATTCAGGATACACTTTTATTGATGGTGCATAAAATATACATATGAGCCCAGGATAATACAAGTTACACAATGTGTTAAGCGTTTTCCTATGGAAAAAAAGCTTAACATAGCTTAATGCATTAAGACAGGTTCAGGTTCTTTTATTTGTACCGTAGGGAGATTTGTTTTGCAGTGTCAGTTATCTACACATTTTTAAGACAAACACAGACAATAAACATTAGACAAGAATAAAAATAAAAATAGATAAAATAAATAAAAATAGATAGCATAGCTTCTGTGTCATCAGTAAGACAGAGGTATTGGAGGACAAAATCCAGCATACACCCTATTAATAATCAAACTATGTACACATAAGCAGATGAGCCCAGAATATGAACGCAACGCACAAAGTTTCACTTTAAGTGTTTTCTTTACACTGGTTTTCAATGGGAAAACGCTTAACATGCAAATTAGCCCGTTGCAATCATACTACCAAAACGTACATTTAAAATAGTAGTATGGTCCTTAAGTTTTTTTTTTTTTTTTTTTTGAAAAGCTATAATAAAATAAATAAAACAAAAGGCCAAACGGTGTCTGGTCATACAGGTGATGCTGAACTACTGTATATACTACTGTTCAAAAGTATGGGGTCAGTCAGTTTTTTTTTTCTTTCTTTTATATTTTTCTATCATGACAACTCTTGGAAGGGTTTAGCATGATAATGGATATGACAATGCTAATGTATTTGGTCTTGTTGGAACATATCTGCTACGCTGCTGCAGAGCAAGTACAGACTCGCTACTGCTAATAAACACATGACACGCTTCTGTGACGACATGCACAAATAGCATATATGAACAAACCCATAGCAGATCTATACAGGTGGAGCTGGGGAAGCTGGAGGGTTGTAGAGAAACTCTGAAAGTGTGCTGCAAACTGCTACATAAAACATTGACCAACTGTTTGAATGGTGATCAGCAAGCTCATTGGCTACAAATGCAACGAGAACCAATCAGCTTGTGCCGTGTAGTTAAAGATGTGATTGTCAGCAGTTTGCGTAATGGACCCATCAGCCTGAACCATCTAGAACTTGGTATATATATTCAAAGGTCCATCATGTTTTTGATTGCAATTGTTGGCACATTTAGGCCTCCCTCTGTCACACATGGAGTTTTGATTGATGGCTGATAGTGTCCGCTGGATGTGCACGTGCAGAATCAGCTGTGATGGCCTCTCGCTTGTGTTCTCAGAAGACCTCTTAGTTTTAACCTATAATGTGTCTTCATTAAGACTGAGAGCCTCATGTAACAATAGATCATTAAAGTGACAGGCCACAGTCAGCAGATAATTGTGATTCGAATACTGGGGTCATTTAGGGTGAGCTTATTAACATATGTATAGCCCAGCGGATTGATGGTCAATATTATGTCTAAGTCTCTCATTTTCTCTCTGTCTCTTCTCTTCGCTTCAATCATCCATCTTTATCCATCCCACCTGTCAGTTATTGGGTACTTCGTATCCCGTCAGATATCATACACACAAGGTCCCATGAAATGACCCTTAAAAACACAATCACTTCATGTTGCTGAGCGACTTTGCTTGGGAAACTGGATTTAACAACATGTATTGCATATCCATAAAAAGAAATATTGTGAAGAGGAATGGATTTAGTTTAGCTTTGAGAATAGAGGGTTTTGTCTGTTTTATGTGCCATCTGTCTGCATATGCCAACCTACTGACCCTGCATTGATTATTACACAACATTGATAACTTAATTGAAATGACGGCCTGTGTCAGAGCTTTTTTTGTTCATCTCTAGCATGGCCATTACTAAAGGTCATGACCTATGACCCCAAGTGCGGGGTCCCATAAGGGGCTTGGGGCTCTAATTCAATAATTGTGGATAACTGAGTTGGACACACACACACACACACACATACAGAGAAAAACGAAATACATTCACATAATTCCCTTTGCATGAATTTTCATTTTTTTGATGAAAATTTTCCTCTACAGTTATGCAATACTTTGTCATGTCATATTAGTTTAATTTTGACCATTTTACTGACTGAAGTGACCTATATTGTTAATGTCTCACATTATTTTATTTTAATAGATACAACATATACATTAGTGGACAAAAGTTATGTCTGAAGGGGATATTTGTTTTTAATGATCTTACAAGTTCAATTAAACCATAAAAATATTAGGAAAATAGTTTATATATTTTCATTTGCATAAGTTCATAATTTGGCCAAAAATAGTGTTATACAATTTAACATGTTTCATTGTCTTATTATCACAAATAAAACAATCGACATACAAGCATTAATATGCAATATGCTTACAATATATTTAACACATTTTTAATAATATTTTAATAAAGGGTGAAGATTTCTTATGCCGGACATCACTTTATTAGGTGGATTAAGGGATGTATAATAAGGTCATGCAGAAAAATGCATTAACATGTGCTTTATAAGTACTAATAAACATCCAATATCATCATAATATGTATGCTAATAATCGACCAGTTAATAGTGAGAACTGGACCTTAAACTAAAGTGTTACCAAACTATTTAATTCTGCCTCATTACTCTTTATGTCAATATTGTTATAAAGTGGCACAGAGTAGATGTTCCAGCTTGGCGTCCTATGGTGCCTTTTTTCTTCTTTTATTAATAAGAACAAGGCACTTGGGAAAGGTGGAAAAACGAATAGCAAAAGACGAGGAAAAGTAATGGAAAAAATGTGAATAATTTACTGGCACATGCTGGTAAATGTGGTCATTGACATTTCAAAAGCTGCAGTTGCTGCAATTTGATGCCAGTGTGAGTGTGTGTTAGCTTTAGCTCTGATTTCTCCTCCTGTTTTTTTTTTTTTTTTTTTACGAACCCTAATGCATGAACTTTTAATCTGTTCTGCATATTCTGAATAAGCCATGAAACGTAAACCGCCAGGAATCATGGTTCAGGAATGACTGACAATAGATTGGCCAGATAATCCCTTTTACAGATTCAATCGCACAGCTAACTCGTACAACAGATGTCAAGTAATACGCCACTGCACGATGTCGGTGAGGGCCCAGGGTTGCCCACCTCTGAAACCCGATCTCCACCTCCCCGCGATGGGTTGGTGCCCTGGCGTCTGTTAGCTCTTCTGCTGAGGGGCTTTTGAGAGTGAGGTCAACGGTGTGTGTAATAAGCTAGCGCTAGCGGATGGCTAGTGCCCATTCACATGCTGATTTGCCAGTCGATCCATTTGCATTAAGTGCAACCTAATTGCCAACTGCGGCCTGATTATGGTGCGTGTCGGCCGAGATGAAATATGACCTCCCGTCTGCACCCGCCACTGCTCAACTGATTTCAGATGGGCGTAAATCTAAAGGGAAAAGTTTTCGACACCGATGAAACACTACCACTTGAAATGGGAGATATGTGCTTGTATTTATGGAAAAAAAGGACATTAGCTCATGCATTAGAGCAATTACTCTCTTTGTTCATGTAGGCTGTATTTTCCATATCTCTTCTACTTTTTTTTTCCTATTGTACCTTATTTTACCTGTGCTGTGGTCCCAATACGTTTCCTAAGAAGAGAAGCTTAGTCCTCTCTCTTTGTTTGCTTGGAAGTGTGTCCAAATGTGACTCCTCAGTTAGTGTCCGATGGCATTTTGATGAGCCAAGAGAGGAACAGCTGGAGTCTGCAGTAGTTTAAGTGGCCTTATCGCCTCTTCTAGACTCTGGAGTTGTGCTGGTGTTGTCATCGCTCGCAGTTGTGAGAGGAAGTTGAGCAGCTGTAAGGGGTTTTGGGATGGTTACACACTCTCAGAAAAAAAGCTGTCACTGGGGCGCTACACATTTCCAAAGGTGCATATTTGTACCTAAAGAGTGCATATTAGTACCTAAATGGCACATATTAGATCCTTTTGAAAGGGTACCGTCCCAGTGACAGCTTTCATACCTTTTTTCTGAGAGTGCATGGCTCCAAAAATGATAATGCCCCGATGTGAATCATCATTCTTCATATTCATTTTGGTCTTTCTCTCTCTTTTTTTGTAACGCGTTTACATTTGAGGAGGTGCAGAAACTGTAGATTTCCCCCCCTTTTTTTTATCCCCACCATGGGTTTCGAATACTAATGCATTACATTCTCCTTCTAAGGTGCTTATTTTGTTCCTGTTAGCAACGCTATGAATCGGCTCCTAACCGCTCTGTTCAGATCTACTTGGCTAAATGGACTGGCCACAACATGCTGACAGAGTTTATCGATAAAGTCTGTCTCCATCAAGATTCAAGGTTCTTATCCACTTGTTACCTAGGAGGACTGAAACCACTAAGATCCATCTGAATAATAATCATAATATAATAATAATAATAATATCCATTTGCATTAAGTGCAGCCTAAAGAGGAAATATTAGGAGTAGAAGTAGTATCCAAATAATTAAAAGTAACATCACTCTACCTACCAAGTAACACCACTATATTATTGTACCATTACTCATATTGAAATATAGTTGTCAACCATCTAATTACAATAACGACATTTTAAATTAATAGTGAAATGTGTCCTTCAAAAGCCAGTTGAAATATGCAGTCGTTAGCTGTGTCTGTATCATTAGTCGTGTCCCACCCAACCTTAAGCAGTGATTGAGATTAATGAACTGAAGTGGCATATTGAGACCTCAGACTGAAGGGTTGTGGGGTCTTAGACATGTGCATCAGGCCCTGAATACATTCAACAGTCTAGGCAAGCTCTCTGCCTCTCTCTCTGATTCGAAGTATCGACCAATCAATGACACCGGATTAACAGCCTTAACTTCAAATTTCATCTTTCTCTTTATGGACTCTGCAGCTGTCAATCAAATCTCTGCTCTAATACTCACTTCCCAGAACTCAATAATAAGACGCAAACTTACCTAGAAGTCATTATGCTTCACCTTTTTTTCATTTGGTTGGGGTTTAGGTTCTCACTAACATGTTTTAAAAGACCTGTGCATTTCTTGTAGGGATAGATTCCTAAAAATCACAGCAATCAAATATTTCTGAAGACATCTGTTTTTAAAGTTAAACTGAATTAGATTAATTCAATTGCATTTCTTCAGACAATTTAAAAATCTAGTTATGCATTTATGTTATGAAAATTATGCTTTCTTTTGTATTTCACATAGGGTCTAATGTTTATGGACCAGAGTCATTATAGATTAATGTCTATAAAGGAGCTTGTTTTTTGTTTTACTGACCATAAATGTGTAAGATTGCCGAGCCCCACAGGAGAATGATGGATTGAATTTAATAATTGATAAAGGTCTGCTGTTGCTGTGGACAAATACCTCTGTTTACCGGAACATCTTCAGATTAAAGTGGCGCTTCTCCAATGTTTTGGCCGACTGTCAAGTTTTAGAGTGTTCCTCATGAGATAGCATAGGGAATTGGGTAATACTAACGTTACATGTTTTGTTGGATCATTGTTGGCAAGACCTGGTGGGTGTGGTCAACAGCCATTACAGGAAGTGATCGCATTTTAATTGACCTGGGCGCAATCTGCCATCTACACCAATGAGAGCGCTTTTGTAATCATCACTATCAATTACTGACATCTGTTCTGGTCTGGAGACCAAGGCTTTATTGCCCTAGTTAGACTGCCAGTTTGGGTTTCTTTCACATTTGTGTGGCACAATATTTTTGTTTCAATGTTGAGCCTGTATAAGTTTCTAGTTTTGTGGTTCAACAACTGTTTAAAATATCATTCCCTACTTTTCTAAGCAGTCAGACATGTGATTTTCATGCCTGGTTTTAAACACCATGCATTGCAGGAGGGATCGAATCAAGAATGCCATAGAAACTTTGGGGTAGGCTCCTTTGACTTGTGAAAGCAAACAACTTCTGTAGCAATCATGCACAACTCTCCAGGATTGTGGATTGTGGTTTTTCAAGAAAATGTAAAAATCTAGTTAGTAAATATAAAGTTTGTCTAATAAATTAATTCAGCTGCAGTGTTAAGTGTTACTATGCAAAATAAGTGTTAAGACGCAAGACCCATTAAAGTTTTACTCCCAGCAGAGGCCATTGTCTGCTTTGCCAGCGTGAATTGTGTTTGAATGTTAGCCAGACTAAAGAACGTTCTCACACTGAGAAACAGGTGCAAGATTTACACTCACCCTTAAACTGAAAGAAAAAAAAAGCTGAGAGATAAAGATTGAGAATTTAAACTGTGAGAGCATGTCGGCGAGAACAGCAAAACCAAATGTGTTGTTTCTGTCAGGGTAGTTTTGGACATCCTCGGCTGGTGCGAGCGTGTGTCTGAGTGCATTTAAAAAATGAAAGATTTCTTTTCCTCCTTATTGTACTTCATCATATCCTCTACCTTCCTCATTCAGCCCTCCATGTCTCCCCAGGGATGGTGTGTGTGCAGGTGCTCACACACAAGAAGTAAACGGGGCTCCACCTCTGACTTCCCAATGGGGGTCCAGGCACACTCATCAGGACCCCCGCTGCGCACTTAAGGGCCCTTACGCCATACATACAAGCATCCCCAGCCTCTCTAATCGGGCCAGCCAGAATCTTTGTCATGCTGTTTTTCTCTGAAAGGTGTACTGGAGGCTACACTACAGAGAGAAACGGGAATAGGGAGGCAGGAACAAAAGCACGCCTCTCATCCACAGCAGGGCTGCTTGTTAGGGAGCGACGGCCCTCTGGGAGCAGGGCACTTGGCAGAGGACATAGGGTTGTCGGGGGCACAGCCGTACATCAGTCATGGGGAACGTGAGTGAAGTCAGAGACCCCTAAGCCTGCAGCATTAATCCTTTGTCAAATCTGCACCTGTCACTCATTCAATATGAGAACATGAACCGGTCAAACTTTGATTTACTGCCAGGCCTCATAGCGCAATGAAATGAAAGAAAGCATCAGATATAAAGGATAAGTGATCAAAAGGAAAAAGGAAGGAAGAGCTGGGGGGAGATAAAAGAGATAAATGAGACAAAGGAAAGCAGGCCATGATGAAGAAAGAGAAAACTCAAAAGAATGATGACAAGAAAGATTGAATTAATGCAAGGAGAATAAAACAACTTAAAATTCAGTTGACCAAAGAAAGTTGCAGTCACATTAAAATTCACTCTATACATGACTGTTGTTGAGTCTGACTGGGCTATGTTGTGTTCTATTGTAGATTGTCTGATGCTCATTGATTTCCAGTAAAGATAAGTGATAAAAAGTTAACTTTTGTTTTATCCCTGAAAATGACCAGCAGTATTTCTGATTTAATCTGTTCATGCCATCTGTACAGATCTATGAAGGGAGCCGATAGATATGACAGTCTTTGAAGGGAATTGAGTCCGCAGGGGTATAGAATTAATATGACTTAAACTTTGAGTTGATGCAATATGACTGAGGGCAAAAGCAAACCCTTCTTTTCATCTCCCATATCTGCTATGAAGATTTGGAGGACATGGAAAGAAACCAGATAGTCTGACAGAATATCAAACTGACAATAAGTCTGATAAAAAGAATTGGAATTGTACATTGGGTATCAAAATGATCAGTGTCTCTCTCTCTCTGTGTGTCTCTGTGTGTGTGTGTGTGTGTGTGTGTGTGTGTGTGTGTGTGTGTGTTGTTGAAACTATGTTGAAGGGGACATTGGGGACAGAACCAGAAATCCTTGATAGGAAAATCAGGGGTCAAGCAGTCTTATTAAACATGGTAGCTGGTTTGTTGATAGTTCAAGGTGGTTTAGCCTCTACTGGGTCCAAACTGGTTTTACAAAGTGGTAGTCTATTTGATTAATCATATAAATCAGTTAATGCAATAAATGGCCAGCTTGGCCAAGGTGGTCCTCCAGGTCAAAACCAGCTGGTAGTCCATCTATAGCTTGGGCCACCTAATGAACAGCTAAAACCATGTACAAAACAGGTCAAAACTAGGTCCTGATGGACAAAATTTTGGATGGATTATCCAGTAAAGAAGCACAGCATGACCAACCCAAAGACAAGATAGACAAAGAAACAAGCATTCATACGTCAGTGTCGCAGGTGCTTCTTGACAGGGTTTATCAGCGAAACATTTCCTACATCAGCATTAAGATTGGATACATTAATTTCTTCCATTCCTATAGCATTCCACATTCTACTTCCAGACCAAATCGCTCTGCCAATCTACAAGCACTGAATCCATAAAGCACATGGTAATAACTTGGACCGCTTCACTTGATGTCTCCCAGTGGGGTTCTGCCGCATTGGTTTCTTTTTTTCCCTCCTTTCGTTATGGTTTTAACTAGGCATTATCTCAGTGTTGTCACATCGAGTTTTCTCTGAGCAAGAACAGGTGAGGAGCCCTGTTTAGTCAGATGCCTCTGATGTCAGTGCTACCCATGCATCACACTCGATTCAGAGAGTTTAATCTGCAACAATAACCTTCTGTCTTCAGAGAAATTGCTTTCTGGGGCTGTAAAGTAAAAGGTGTTATTCAGCATATTGAGACAGAGTCATGAGCTGGAAAAGGGTGTGTGTAGAAAATGTTAGAATACAACGAACAAGAAAAGTGGGGGAAGGGTAGAGCAAACGGGGTGCGGACAATCGCAAACTGACCTTTCAGTCAGAGAACACACAGACAGATATTGAATGAGTCTCATTGTATTGGGAGAATGAAACTACTGCCTTGTTAAATGGTATGGCATATGGATATTTTATCTTTCTTTGCCTTTAATTGCTTTACTGTCAGACTGTTTTCCCCTTGAATCTCTCTTTAGGGAGGAGAGACGAAAATAAACATGAAGACGTCTCCAGCCCGGAGAGGCTTGACTGAACGCTATCTCTCAAACAACACAGCCCCGTCCTTTAAGCTGGCTTCAGGTTGCATACAGCCTGACCTTTAATCTGATGCATAAACAAGAGGCTGGGGAAAGCGATCCCTCATCATCCTCCCCTCATACTCCGCCGCCTCCTCACCCACCTCCATTGCTTGGCTTATGGGTGCATTTGTTCTAATTGTCGCTGCTTTATTGACGCAAATTGCTGCAGGTCTTTGTGAGGTCTTGTTTAGCCGGGCCCTGTGGCTGACAATGATGCATGCCCGGAGGTATTTATAACCCACACGACACCTGATGTCAAGCGTGTGCTGAGTCTAATCATGTGCAGTGATGTTGGAGTATTCATGGACTCCAGCGAACAGATAGAAAGATTTGTCTTCTTTTCTAAAGGAAGATTGAATAGGGAGAGTAAATGAGATGGGTGGCTGCCAGCACTTAACACACATGGGCACTCTTTTATGATTCCAACTGCTAATTCTTCAGTGCCACTTTTTTTTTTTTTTTTTGGGGGGGGGGGGGGTTCATACCAGATTGTCCAAAGAGACCAATTGTAATTAAAATGCTGCTTATATGGTCCATTCAAATGGAAGTTCTCCTGTTGATCTGGTAGAGGCACATATTTTGAACCCCATTTCATGAGTAGATCGTTTTAATTTTTGTCTGTCAATCTTGTAATTTCCTGGTGTCTCTATGACACTGATAGTGGTCCTGTCCACATCTGTGGCTGTAAAAGTTCACTTTTCATTTTCTAAATTGATCTCTTCAGTGACAATGAAAGGATGTTGGATGAAGGTCGGTCATTTGGTTTGTTTACTAGTTTGAGCTCAAGCCTCAGCTGGTTACCAGACTCAGTGACCCAGCTTATGGTCACTTTAACCTTTACAGGGTCTTCCTTAGTCTTTTGCGACCAAATATCTGCTGTTTGTTTTGGATTCAGAGGAAGGCTGTTTCTAGACAGGGAGATTAAGCTAATGGCACCTTCCCTGTCCATCTCCTAATGGATGAATATGGCAATGCATACAACAAAGACCTTAATAGGAGTGTGGAGTGATGGTTTAGTGTCAAGACTGTCCCCTGAAAAACATTACGTTTTAATCCAATCATGTGGCTAACTCTTTGATGTTGGCCATCACGGTTACATGACACTGCAGATAGTTTGCAACATAATTAGATTTCCTTATGGAAAATAGTGGCATGAATAAGACCAGAGCATGTTCATTTGCAGATCTCTTTTCTCTCGTTCTCTCTGTCAAAGCTTTGTTTGCCAGTTTCCTATGTTCTGCTCAAAGCTTGTTAGTGGTCCTCTTGCCGCAAGCATAGACACTAGGCACATTGCCACCCGATGCTAATGTGTAATCACACGTTTACAGGAGCTAATGGCCAAATTAATTTCCTCTCACAGATGTGCAGTAATGGCCGAGTGATTTGTTTATTTTTCTCAGGCTTTGACTGCTTTGTGAGAAAGATGCAGCTGAGGGTGGTCATCAAAAAGTCTACAGATGTCTATGATCCTTGCAGTGTAATCTGTTCACACACACTGTAATATTACTTGAAACATACTACACAGCAAAGATTTCAAGTTTAGCATACAGTTACCTCCAACTTTATCATCCTTAGCTTCATTCATCCTCGAAGCCGCTTGACGTTTCTTTGAGAAGTCTTTTTTCAAGTTTCTACTTTTGCTAAAATGTCAGTAAATGTCAGTGGATGAAGATGATACACTTTGCACATTTTATGATAACTTATCAAATGGCATATTTAAAATCCAGCCCTACATTTGGCCTAAAACTCTCATATTGATCATATGTATCTCACTTTTAAAAATGGATTTAAAATCCTTTCCTGTGCCTGTTTTAGCGGATTATTATACTTGGTAATGGCGAGGACACTATTTTAAATAGACACATATAGGATTTGCTCCTTGAAACGGAGAGTAGATTACGTGCCTGTATTTGCAAAACCAAATGCACACGCCATACGGCTCAATGATTTGCTTAATTTAAAACACTTCTATTTTCACCGCCTTGCAAATGCATTTGATGGCCCTCTAACTCTTCCTCCATCACATATGAATATTGGAATGGGGCGTTAAATGAAGTAAAGCTAATACAATTGATTCTAATGGCTGCATGGAACAACAGGACAAGGATGTTCAGTCATCACCACTCATACGATTCTCATTCGGCTCCATTTGTTTTTTATTGAAGGCCATTTAGCGGCAGTTTTAATGAAGGTTGATTGGCAATGTGTCGTAGTGGCCATTTCAGTCAGTGGGCTGTTCATGCTTGTGATCTACAATTATGAGTACATTTAGGCCAGACATCTCATCTTAAGTAAGCTATCAGCGTCAGTAGAGGCTTAGCCCCCTGTATCAGCACCTCACAGAGATGACATCTTGGTAAATCTGTATCCTGTCCTTTTATTTCTTGGTGCTCCATATTGTTGCAAGCGTAATGTTTTACCTCTTTGTGTTTTCATTGAGTGCCCCATATTGTTGCAAGTGTAATGTTTTACCTCTTTGTACTTTCATTGACTGCCTCAACTCCCCCTTTTTGAGAATCTCCTTCCTTAGTTCTCCTTTGCTCTCTGCTCTCTCTGCATAAATGAGACGTATTTTCAGACAGGATGTTGTATCATAATGAGGGGTTTGTCACCAGCAGCCCGTGTGGTGGAGTAGATAAAAAGCGGGGCTTGATTAGGGGGACAAGGCATATTGATTCCCATTGACGGTCACTTTCCCCAGCTCTTAATGAAAGGAATGCAAATGAGTCTCTCCGAGTTCTCGAAGAGGGAGTGGGGCTGAGATGTAGGCCTTTGACTCCCTGTCGTAAGAGGGACATGTATCATTGGCCATGGTTCACTGGGGAGTCCTTCACGGAAACGTTTGGTCCGTTTCATGTTCTCATGATGCCGGCAAGCACAAGCCAAATGTGGAAAAAGTAATGGACTGTGTCCGTACATGTAATTTAGCAAAATGGAAAGGGGCACATGGGCTCAAATGGTGCTTATGCTATTGATTTAGGAAACAAGCTGTATTCTTATAAGGAAACATGCTGTACTGTACCGTCTTGTATGTTTTATTCAAGCTGATATCATCTGCAGTGTACCATCTGGTCATTGTTCTTCTCAGGTTGATGTCTGGAGCACTGGTGATATCATAAATGAGGATATATGATCTTTTTTCTTCTTCTCTCCTCTATAGCAACAGACTGGCGCCTAGCAACCATGACCGGATACATCGGCTACGGCAAGAGTTCCAGCAGGCCAAGCATGAGGAGGAACCTGATGACCGCCGACGATCCTACAGCTTTCAACAGCAACAGAGGGTGAGTGCAAAAGCCTGGTGTTTGGTGTTCAAGGCAAAGGGCAACATGTATTATAATGAGATATTGTCAGGGATCACATGAGTTGTGTTTGTTCTGAGGTAGTTTGATTAATGTAGCATTTTTGAGGGGGAGAAAGAGCATTTGTTGTCAGCTTGTATTTTATCTTCTTTCAAAAATGCATCTCACAGTTTATTTGCCCCCAACCTTGCCTGTATTTGTTAGGTCTGCACAGAGGTGAATGTGTTTTAACATTTTGTCCTTGAATGTCAGTGTTTCATTTTATTGTCAGAGGTTAGAGGCTAACCATTATTTTATCTTTATCATCAAGTTAAAATAATATACACTCCTCAAGAGGCTGGGAATGGAAATGCAAGGGGTCAAAGGTCAAATAGCTGTGTATCTTTGCTCTGTAATGGCCTGAGCCAGACATGGCGGTCTGTCTTGTGACTTCCTGTTAAAGGCACGGAGGGGATTTTAAAAGATGACAGGCTAATTACCCCGAGGAATGGAACCATTTCCTAAATTAGAGGTCAGCTCTCTGACCCTGTCCTCTTCGACACATATTTGGCCTCCATTTTCCTTCCAGGTCTTGAATAGCTCTACAGAGATTAGAATGTGTTAAACTAAATTAATGCATTAATGTTCTGTTTCACTCAGATCAGTGCAGAGAGCAGAAGCAAAAAATAAATAAATAAAATTCAGCATCTCAGACACTTACCTTAAAGATTAAAGATGGATGCATAATGAAAATGCACTTGCTCAAAGGTGAATAGTGTTATTTATTTGGCACTAGTGGTACCAAATGGAAGTACTAAAATTTTACGTTTTCTGAAACGTGAGTGGTGCTTGTCCTTTCGCTGACACACTACTTGGGTCTTGTAGGTTATTGCCAAGGTATTGCTAAGTAGTTGCTAGGGCATTCTGGATGGTTGCTAGGTGGCTGCCAGGGTGTTATGGTTGAATGCTAGGGTGTTATGGGTGATTTCTAGGTTGTGCTGGGGGTTTGCTAGTTCTGTGTGGTTATAAGGTGGTTGTTTTACCGGCCCAAGTCTAAAGTGCCTACATCCTATACTGGTCTGTAGAAAGGGGTTTGATCTCTCTTACACCAAAAGAGGAAGTGTATGGGTTTTTCTCACTGCTAATGAAAGATGTTTAATGAATAAATCTACTTAATGACAGTTATGACTGTAGTGTTTCACTTCAGGAATACATATGGTCTTCTAAGCAGGCTCTTATACTTGCACTAGGTTGTATTTGACAGCTTTAGCTTGTCTGTTTGCAGTATAGATGAATGAAAACCTCTCTTGGTACTTAATGGTGTCACAGTGACTGAGGCTTCTAGTACAGGAAGTAAAAGCACTGTTGTTTGCACAGCACTGAACTAAAGGAGACAAGCTGGAAGGCGCCTAATTGCTTGCGATAGTTTACATTGTTTAAAGACTAGAGACATTTTACAGAAATAGAATACGCTCGCTCCCTCGTGTCTCAAGTCTACTGTATTAACAGTTGACGGGTCGGCCTCTCAGTTTGAACAGGACTAGTTTCAAATAACGAAACATTCTAGGTGGGACCCAGGGAATGCCTTTGAGTCTTTCAGGGTATTATAAGAAGGGCGAATTTCCTCAAGTATGCAGTTTACACTTTTTTTCTACATGCGGTTGGCACTGTTGCAGTACCCAGGTTGGTGAAGGATATGTTGGTAGATTTTTGTATGGGAAAAGTCCAGCTCTAAAAAAGTTGGGGAAAATCTTGGCAAAATTTCTCCGACTGAGGTTCAGTACTAGATGTCACGCTGGTCTACAGGCTGCTATGCTATTGACACAAATAATAATTAAAGCACTAAAAGCTTGTGTCAAACAATATCTGAGAGGTGTGTTAAGGATGTAACCAAGTATTCAAGATTAAATGTAAAGGTGAGTCCCCTTCAATGTTTATCGTGGTTACGGTTCTACTAAAAACAGTGTAATGCTAAGTTTTCACATCAGAAGGAATCAGGTGGTCCAGGTGTTTCATCCCTGGATTGCATTAGACTCAAACACACTCCATCAAAGCGAATACAAACAGGTTTGACGTTGATTTAAGGTCGGAGAGGGCCCATGAGCACTGTGGTCCTGTTGACTTGTAGAAATATACAGCCGTCAGTCGTAGCGGCAGGTCGAGAGAATAATGGTTAAGCAGTGTAAGAGAGCGCAAGGGAGGCGTTTGTAGCCATAACAGTCTTGTTGATCCTACTGCCATAAGCTTGATATAATGACATTATAAAATTGTCAAAACAAAGTCACTTGTTCCTCTGAGAGCATCCAGAAATTATTTTTGGTGCACTGATGTAACAGTGAAAACTTGTTCAACATCAGATGAGTAATGAGACGTTTTTTATAAAAAGGACCATTGAATTACCATAGTGTTTTGGACATGTACCTGTATTATCATGGCTTTTTTCCCCTTTGAGATACCATGGGATTTTTGACATGGGCTCTGGCATTTTAAATATATACTTACTTATTGTTTGTGTTAGGGGTGCACCGAAATTTCGGCCGCCGAAAATGTTCGGCCGAAAATGGCATTATCGGTTTCGGGCCGAAATAAAAAAAACAGCCGAAAACGTAAACCGAAAATGAATGTCACCCGCCCCTCCCATCCGTGCGCAAGCGCTTAGGTTTCACTCACGGTCAAGCTGTTATCACGTGTCTGCCTATCAAAGATAGGGATGTTTCCCGCATATTGATAGTGGCTCCCTGATGCCCGCAAATTAGTTCAAATTTCTCGGAAAAGCGAGCGAGCGAGCAAGAGCTCGTGCCCCAAACCGTGTAGCGCGCGCACGCCAGAGAGCGAGAGACCTTGCGTGTGTGTGCTAGTGTGCCACATGAAGCGCATGTAAGACCCCCCCCCCCCGTCCAATTTTCTGTGTGTATAGCAGTTACATTAAAATTTGCGTAGCACTGCACAACTGTTTCCTAAGGCTACATACTCTTACATGTTGTTTACAGTTTGAGTTTGGATTAAGTTCTAGTGCTGTTTTTGCACTGTTGTTTTGCATTGTTTTGCACAGCAATTTAAAATGTAAGTAAAAAATTGTTTACATGCAGCAGCAGAATAGAGGCACACTGCCATTCTGTGATTTTGTGTGCAGTTATTCAGATAATTGTGGATCTTTTTGCACAACTGTTAAAAAACTATTTTATTTGATGGAACATAAAACTTGAAGAATAATATTATTTGGTATTATTATTTATATTTATTGTTAAAAATATTTTAGGTTTTGTACTGTATATATATATACAGGTCCTTTTAAAAAATTAGCATATTGTGATAAAGTTCATTATTTTCCATAATGTAATGATAAAAATTAAACTTTCATATATTTTAGATTCATTGCACACCAACTGACATATTGCAGGTCTTTTATTGTTTTAATACTGATGATTTTGGCATACAGCTCATGAAAACCCAAAATTCCTGTCTCAAAAAATTAGCATATTTCATCCGACCAATAAAATAAGTGTTTTTAAATAATTATGTTCAGTTATGCACTCAATACTTGGTTGGGAATCCTTTTGCAGAAATGACTGCTTCAATGCGGCGTGGCATGGAGGCAATCAGCCTGTGGCACTGCTGAGGTGTTATGGAGGCCCAGGATGCTTCGATAGCGGCCTTAAGCTCATCCAGAGTGTTGGGTCTTGCGTCTCTCAACTTTCTCTTCACAATATCCCACAGATTCTCTATGGGGTTCAGGTCAGGAGAGTTGGCAGGCCAATTGAGCACAGTAATACCATGGTCAGTAAACCAATTACCAGTGGTTTTGGCACTGTGAGCAGGTGCCAGGTCGTGCTGAAAAGTGAAATCTTCATCTCCATAAAGCTTTTCAGCAGATGGAAGCATGAAGTGCTCCAAAATCTCCTGATAGCTAGCTGCATTGACCCTGCCCTTGGTAAAACACAGAGGACCAACACCAGCAGCTGACATGGCACCCCAGACCATCACTGACTGTGGGTACTTGACACTGGACTTCAGGCATTTTGGCATTTCCTTCTCCCCAGTCTTCCTCCAGACTCTGGCACCTTGATTTCCGAATGACATGCAAAACTGAGCAACAGTCCAGTGCTGCTTCTCTGTAGCCCAGGTCAGGCACTTCTGCCGCTGTTTCTGGTTCAAAAGTGGCTTGACCTGGGGAATGCGGCACCTGTAGCCCATTTCCTGCACACGCCTGTGCACGGTGGCTCTGGATGTTTCTACTCCAGACTCAGTCCACTGCTTCCGCAGGTCCCCCAAGGTCTGGAATCGGTCCTTCTCCACAATCTTCCTCAGGGTCCGGTCACCTCTTCTCGTTGTGCAGCGTTTTTTGCCACAATTTTTCCTTCCCACAGACTTCCCACTGAGGTGCCTTGATACAGCACTCTGGGAACAGCCTATTTGTTCAGAAATTTCTTTCTGTGTCTTACCCTCTTGCTTGAGGGTGTCAATGATGGCCTTCTGGACAGCAGTCAGGTCGGCAGTCTTACCCATGATTGCGGTTTTGAGTAATGAAACAGGCTGGGAGTTTTTAAAAGCCTCAGGAATCTTTTGAGGTGTTTAGAGTTAATTAGTTGATTCGGATGATTAGGTTAATAGCTCGTTTAGAGAACCTTTTCATGATATGCTATTTTTTTGAGACAGGAATTTGGGGTTTTCATGAGCTGTATGCCAAAATCATCAGTATTAAAACAATAAAAGACCTGAAATATTTCAGTTGGTGTGCAATGAATCTAAAATATATGAAAGTTTCATTTTTATCATTAGATTATGGAAAATAATTAACTTTATCACAATATGCTAATTTTTTGAGAAGGACCTGTATTAGTATAAGTTTTTAAAAGAAGCCATTTTCGGCTTCAGTTTCGGTTTTCGGCCAAGTGCATCCTAAATTTTCGGTTTCCGCCCAGAATTTTCATTTCGGTGCATCACTAGTTTGTGTAGTAGATAATATACAGTATAACACATGCACAGCCATGCCTTCCTAAATACAAAATATTTAAATACTGTTGTTTTGTTTTTGCTTTAATACCAATTATTATTTTTAAGATAGGATGCTTTGAAAAAATGGTATAATCCATGGTAGTACTGTTTGTTTGTTTGATTTCTTTTACAAGTACCATTGTACTACCATGGTATTCTGAATTATTATTTGTAGTACCTTAGAGTGCGTTCTAAATACCATGGTATATATCATTTCAATCATCATCATACCATGGTGTCCCCACTGTATTTTCAGTAAGATTTATTATTTTCATATGAAAAGCACTCAACTAATTAACATTTACTTGTGACCACCTAGTTACAAAGTATCTTGGTTGTTATTTATAGCTTTGATTATAAATACAGTGCATTACACCATTCAGAAATGTCCCTCAAGTGCAACATAAAATCAAAGTGCCATGAAACAATGATTGATTGCCTTTTAAATATGTAGCTATGTGGCAAAACTCCCAACTTCACATCAAACGCCTCTCATTTCTTTATGAAGAAAAATGGGTAAGTACACCCCAGATAATCCTTCAAACCCAGCGTGAGTTCTGACTGCATGAGACGCACATTAGGACAGTGATTAAGGTGTGTTCTCTGTGTTCACAATCCCCAGAGGACTGAAAGAAACCCGTCATCAGCTTTTTATGTGTGGCGACGAGCTGCCATCCCAGATCGCTGATAATCGCCCCATGGCCAGAAGCTGTCACAGATCTCCACCGGTAAATAGACAATTAGACGCGTCTTGTTATGCCTCCCATGTATATCACGCCCAGCGTTTTTCGCTATGACTTTGAAAGGGGCTTTTCCAGATGTTTGTCATAAAGAGCATGTTCTTTCCAGAGGCTTGCCGGCCTGTCTCAACCAATAAACATCAATCTTTTGTTAAGACGATCGGAGGCCACACAAGGGACGGAAGTATTATGCCGGTGCCTAGATCACACACATGCACAAATTAGGCCCGTGTTTATGTCCTTTTCTCCTCTTTTACAAGGACCTCAGTGCTGGCAAGCATTTAGGCAGCCTTCGTGACTCCAAAGAATGCCATTGATTTCAGGATTCAGAGGAACCAGCTTTGATTATAAACCACACAGGAAACAGTGTGGAATCAGAAAACTCGTGTCCTTGTACAGTCAACCCACTGCGGCCAATGTTTAGATGAGGTTATCTCTCAATTCTAAACCAGCACTATAGGAACATACTGTAAGCTCAATGAACATTTGCTGCATGTAGGCGAAAAGAAGTGTACAACATGATAATGAGCCTACAGTGGCTAGATAACTCCACTCCAGGTTAAAGATTAGTGTCCCCCCTGTGAAATATGTGGATTGCCTTCCTACTCTTTTATATCCCTCCACCTTCAGCAGATTTAGAGCTAAATGATAAAATCGAGATTGCCTACAGGGGATGTGGGGACTATATCTGTTCTGAACTGTACTCGGATCCCAGTGTAATACACATTCACCCTCATGTTTAGGGTCTGAGAGACACCAAGGGCCATTTTATGACATTCAGGCTGATGCTTCTTGACTTTTTCTAAACTGGTGAACAAAATGTCAACTTAACATATTTCAAACATCCGTTTGTTAGGGTGTTGCTATGCAGTTGCTAGCATTTTCTGAGAGGTTTCTAAGGTGTTGCTAGGTAGTTATTAGGGTGTTCTGGGTGTTTTAGTGTGTTGCTATGCAGTTGCTAATGTCTTCTGGGATGTTTCTAAGGTGTTGTTAGGTGGTTATTAAGGAGGTATTGGGCTTTTAATATGTCACTATGCGGTTTATGTGGTCTTCTGGGAAGTTTCTAAGGTGTTGCTTGGTAGTTATTATGGTGTTCTGTGTGTTTTAATGTGTTGCTATGCAGTTTCTAGCATCTTCTGAAAATATTTCTAAGGTATTGCTAGGGTGTTTTAGTGTGTTGCTATGCAGTTTTGGGGATCCTCTAAGAGGTTTCTATGGTGTTGTTAGGTTATTATTAGGGTGTTCTTGGTGTTTTTGCTATGTAGGTGCTTGGGTCCTTTGAAATGCTTCTGAATTGTTGCTTGGTGGTTATATGAGTGTCTTAGTGTGTTGTTACCAGGGTGTTCTGGGAGGTTTCTAAAATGTTGCGAGGTATTATCTGACTTACTTTAGTGTCGCCATGCCAGGGTGTTTTGGATCGTTGCTAAGGTTGTGCATTTGTATTGTTTTCAGTGCATTGTTAGCGTGTCCTTTTGTCAAGCTGCTACGCTGTTAAGGTGTTCTGAGTGGCTGCTAGAGCTTTCTGGCTCTAAATGATATAGATAAACCTTCCCTAGTGTACAAGCACTCGAGCAGAAAAGTGAGTTTCTAAGGGATGAGAGGAATGATGAGTCTGTCTATAGCTGTTGTCCCTTTCACATTCTCCATTTTCCTGTCCTTTATTTTAACGTGAGACAGACACCTCAGTGTTGTCATAACTTGCTAATAATGATAAATTTTTGCAGAATGACATACTCATTTTCCATTCCTTAACTTTTTCCCGACTTCTGCTTTCTATCCTTTCTTTATCTCGTTTTCTCGCACTCACCCAGTCAAGTGCATCAGTTCCCAAATGAAATCCATATGTCGGAGCGGGTTTCTGGAAGTGGTTGAGTGTATAGCAGTAAATATTGTTGCACATGGAGCATGTGTGTACTCTGACCCCCCCTTGCACCGCGAGCCGAACCAGTCTTTGATATTAAAGGCTACGGGTCACGCCACGCTGTAATCGGAACGATTATACGTGATTTTGAAGTCTGGGTCCGGCAAGCTACCTCTACTCTCCATCCAGCTGTGTCATGCTTTCTTGCTCAGGACTGCTGTGGACAATTTTTTATAATTACGTCTTGTCTCTCTATCAGGCCACTTTTTGTGTTTGTTCAGGTGGGTTTTGTATTGTTGTCTGCTCTGTGTCCGAAAAGAATAAAAAAAAGTTACATTTTGTGTGATTAATGAGAGAGATCTGGAGATGTCATGCTTTCATAAGCATTGAACTGATGAACTTGAAAAAAATCAGGTTCTCATGCAGTGTAATGCTGTTTTTCTGAACTGCCATTAAATTAGTACTGTGGAAGTTCATTCTGTTTTGCCACTGGTATTTATTTTTTTAGCTAACAGCTGGAATACAAGTTTAATTGAAAGTGAGATTATTCATTTTTCTTTAAAAGTAAGATTCATTGAAAGTGTATGACATGAATTGACTAAATGTGGTTAAAAACAGCAACATTAAGTTTAATAATGCCCTGAAAATAAATTCTAGATGCAAACATTATTAGCTCTGACTTTTAATGCAAGTTAATTTCTAAAACTGGTTGTCACAACTTAAATTTTTTATAAATTAATTCCGTTTTGGAAAATTTCCAAACTGTGTGTACAGAGGAGGCTTGACAATCATATTTAGCTCTAGTGGGTATGTAGCCAGAGACATTAGAAGACACACACACACACACCTGATTTTTACTTGCTTCAGTGTCTTCTCAGTCCAAATCTCATTAAAACATCTCGCTGTGAATAATTACTTCATTGTTGCTTCTAGCTCACAATAAAAGCATTTCCTTTTCTCTGTTTTTGGCTTAATGTTGCAAAGGAATAAATTTTCCTGGGCCTTTAGCTATTAAATTGTGTCTCACTGGAGATGTTGCTCAGCCTTCATCAGACATGGATAAAATTGCCTGATTCTCCAAGATGCTGTAAAACCATCACCATAATGTTTAATTCTTCTGTTTTTCCCCGTAACTTTGTCTTATGAATCGCTTAAATGTTCGCCTCTCTGCATTAATGCAGCATTTGTTATTTTTGCAAAGTCAGCCGTTTGAAGCACAAGTGCACTGGAGGCTAATTGCTATCGGGTGTGGTAGTCACGTTTCTCATTAGTGCACCTTGTGTTTTAGGAAGAATCGGTGGTGATCAAGAGCCCCTCATCAATTATTAAACCCCTATACCTGACCATGAAATCTGAAATGATGCTGTGCTTATCAAATCTTGTTCCAAACTTATATGACTGTGGGAACACAAAAAGCGATGTTTTAAGGTGCTTTATACTGTTGTCATACTATTTGTGTGTAACAGGAATGTTTATTCACATTTCAGGCCAACACGGGTTCTTACACACCGACGGGGCGGCATTCGGTTTCTGTGGAGGTGCAAGTGCAGAAACAGAGAGAGGACTCTTTTACTCAAGCCCAGAGGCAATACAACTCCTTACCGCGGTAAGAGACGCCACCACACACAATATCTCTGATTACATCTGTAACCACACATTCAGTCTCACAACAATAACACTAAATGAACAATATTTCCCTGAAGCACTGAAGCCCTTCATTCATTCTACAGTTTTCATGTAAAAGTGAACTTTTTTTGAAGAGCATGAAAGCAATTCTACAGCTCCAGTTTAACTGGAATCAAAATGTAAAAAGTAGTTTTAAATAAAATTCATTAGCATATGCAAGTTTATAATACAAATTATTATTATTATATAGTACCGTTGAAAAGTTTGGGGGTCGTTAATTTATTTTTTATGTTTTAGAATGAAGTCTATTCTGCTCACAAAGGCTGCATTTATTTGATCAAAAATACAGTAATAATGTGAAATAATAGTAAATTTTGAAATAACTGCTGAATTTTCAGCATCATTACTCCAGTCTTCAGAATCACATGATCCTTCAAAAATAATTATAATATGCTGATTTGCTGCTCAAGAAACATTCCTTTATTTCAGGGACATTTGATGAATAAAAAGTTTAAAGACAGCATTTATTTAAAATATAATTTGTTTGTAACATTAAAAAAATGCCTTTACTGTCACTTTTGATCAATTTAATGCATCCTTGCTGAATAGTTCAATAATACAAAAAATAGTATTATTATTAAAATGGTATCATTTTAATGCCTTGCTATGTTTTGTTTGTGGAACATTGACCTTACGGTACCATGTAAATTCCATGATACATAAATAATCCTATGATATCGGCTCATCTGATACAATTATTGCACCATGGTACCAAGTACATTTTGTAAAGGTATTCCTTACATTCAAGCAGTAAATCTCAAAAATTGAGCACATACGTTGTCAGAACGACTAGAGCAAAGCAGTGAAAAGTAATATTTTAATAAATTCATGCTACTAAATTATCCATAAACCAAATATGCGTGCAATCTTATGTCCATGTCTCCCACACTCCCTCTGACCTCAGTGGTGTTTCTCACTGTAGTCATGCCACAGTCATGTGGTCGGGTCTGTCTTCACTCTAAGCCCTCCGAACAGCAACAGCGTCTGTCTTCATGCTCACAGGCCGAGAGAATGTGCCCCTCCTAAACCTAATAAAGATCAGCCCGAGAACCTGTTTGTTGAGGGAAGTTTATCTTGGCAACTGCAGTCTATAGGGCCCACCTTTTTTCGGATGGATATCGGCCCCATCCCTCATCTGTTTTATCTTCTCTCTTTGCCCTCCCCTTTGCATATTTGTCATAAATGTCAATAAAGCTTAGAAAGTTGCCCGCAGGCTGAGTTTGATATCAGCGTTTCTACTTGCAGGCATTGGTATCTTCTTAATCTGCTTCAGTTCATGCAAAGCATCCAGCCAACAGACACGAGAAGAAAAAATTCCCGCATTGGAGCTTTACATACTTAACTGAAAGTGGTGGGGGCTGCAGGCGGTGCTGATAAAGTTTCACTCAATATTTCAGTACATTTTATTTACAGCACAGCAGGAAAACATAACTTTGTTTTCTGATGAAAATGTACCAGCTCAAAAGTCACCTTCACAATGCAGTCATGTTGTAGACGCTGCTAAGGTGGTCTGAGTGGATTTTAGCCACTAAATAGAAAAAAAAATCTTGAACGTTAACATTGAAGCATCAAAAGTTAAAAAAGCCCAGCCTAAATGATATATTTTCCCATTGTGTCTGCCAGGTAAAAAGTCTGACCACTTTGTCTGATATTTGAGCACACTTCTATTCAACAAACTAAACAATATTTGCAGTAGAAATTGCAAGTTACATGCAGAAGTTTAAACAGTGTAATTTATGTGGCACCAGAATTGCAAAAAATCTTACTCAACCAGTCAAAAAAGTTTTTTTTTTTAAAGAAATTGATAGTTTGATAATGGTTACCTTGTGAACAAAATATACACATTAAAAAATGCATTCTTTTTAAAGTATAAGAGTATTGTCTGCAGAGATTTTGACAAGGAACTATTGAGAACTGTATGTGTGTGTGTGTGTGTGGTCTAACCTACACGCTTGGTGCTTGTTTTTATTGGCTTTGAGAACGGTGTAACCAGGATATGTACAATTACAGAATTAGTCCCCCTCAAGCAATGACAAAGCCCAGCACACACCGCAGAAAGGAGGGGGGCCTTGCATCAAAAATCCCAGTTCCATCCATCGTTCTTCTCCCTTTTTTTTTCTTTCCTCATTCCCAAGTCAGTAGAGAAAGTCCTAGGGTCGATAGAGAGGTCGACATCCACTACTCCACACTACGTGGACATAATGACAGATAAATCAATTCAACCAATCAGCTTCCACTTTTTCTCACTGCCTTAAGCATCTTCAACGTCGTTGTCTATATTGAGCGAACTTCAGATGAAAACACCGGCTTTATTATAAGGAATCTGCCAACTAGATCCTGACGGAGCTTTGACACTTTCCCTGGGGAAACTCGGCACGACTGGCGGCCCTTTGATGCACATTCCAGCCATAATCTCATGCCGTCGGTCAAGCAGGGTCAAGCTGGTGTGAAATGACCCCTGTCCTCTGGAGGACCCGGCCGAGATGCGCGCTCATTAGTAATGCAAGGACTTACTGGAACGTCGCTGCTCCACCAATCATAACGCAGCTTGGATTGATCAACAGTTGCATGGATTATAAGCTAGCTGTAACAGGGATCCAACTGTGTGTTTACACCGTAGGTTCAGATTTAGCACTTGGCTAATGAAGGGATTCTTTTTTGGGGAGGTGGATTAGAGAGACAGAAAGGGAGGAACAGAAAATAAGACAGATAAGTTAAGTGTACGCTGATTAGCAGTAATGGAAGTCATGTGAAACGGAGAGCAACTTCATGCAACAGCTGCACGTTATAATACGGCAACACTCAGTCGCAGAGATAAGATTCAGCTCTCGCATTCCAGCCTCACGTTCTGCTTTCTGTTAGCAAATAGAAAACATTACTCAAGGTGTTAAGATAATGTTGATCTCTGTGTGTATACATCTGTTGTCCTTTCGATAAACTGTGATGCACACCAGCTGTTTCTCAGATACAAATAATGTAGCTATTGGGACAAAGGGGAAAATACTTTGTTTTTATTCTGATTATTTTTTTTACCTGCGATGTGACGTGACATTATCATAGAGATACTGCATATCCTTTCACATCACTTCATCTATGAAGTGTGAACTGTGTAGTGTGATATCAGAATTGCAAAAATAATGACCGTCTGCTATTGGTTGAACAAACAGATAGCCCCGCCCCAGTCTTACACTATTGGTTAAGCTTTTGCTACGTTGGGCTGGTCGTTCTTAAACATTGAGAGCACATGAACTTTATCATGCTAGTCTGATGTGTGTCTCTTGTTGTGGACGCGCGCTGAAAAACTAAAGCACCAAAAATTTACACCATTCTATTACAATCGTGTTCTCATTCTAATGTTATGCAAATGATAGATTGGCACTGCACATCTTGCACTTAACTGAATTTCATGATCAAAGTGATTCCTGGCATCACCAAAGTCCGCGCTTTCAAATCCACTTTTACTTTATTTCGCAGGTCTGGAAGGTAGTCTAACACTAACCAATCAGACCTCAGGAACCAAATAGCGCAATAACCAATCAGAAAAAAAGATAAATATATTTTTTAAAGTCAGGGCAATCCATGGTTTTCCTGATCGATTGTCACAGTCACGTACGAGTACTCTTGTCCATCCCTATAATCAACACAGTATTATTGGTATCCAGTTCCACCTTCTACACATTTCAAAATACTAGACCTTTCATGACCGTTGTCTCTAATTGATATGCTTTACGCAATGACTCTTGAATGTAAACTGCATTCATTTTCAATTTTTTTATTTTTTATTATCCAAACAATGTGACCCATAGCACTGGAAACTACAAGATTCAGTGGTGCGTCCTAGGGCAAGAATCACTATTTGTTCATATAGCGTTAAGTGTTTGTTCTAAACCTTGAACTATAAACCTTGGTGTGTAATTTGTTGCAGACCATTTCTTTGAAATGGTGCTTCAAAAAATGGTGCTTCTATGGAAATGGTGCTTCTATGATGCTTCAAATCATGTGGGTTATTGAGGAGAGGTGTGTTATTACTTTTCTTTGTCGCCTATAGCGATCAATAAAACTGGCAACTTACATTGAAATTGGGACCCAAGTCATTTCTAGGGTCCATAATAACAGATATTTGGGCTTTTTCAGACTTTGGCCAGTAAACGATCACCTAGCAGTTACCCAGAACACACTAGCATCTTGCTAGTGACAAACAAAGATGTATACACCCCTTATTTAACCATCACATTCTGAAATCTGGACATTTTTGTGCCTGCTTTTGAAAGCACTCCTGTCGTGTGAGCCGATGTGTGAAATCCCAACAGAAGTGTGGGCACACACATACACACGCTTTTAGGTTGCAAGGCCAGTGAGGTGTGAGCGGGCCTTCATTTAGCCATGAGGCATAGGGATGTGGCACGTTAGCTACTTCACATCCCCACTTAATGGATCCTAATAACGGAGCAGAGAGAGTCTGAGTGGACACCCCTCACAATGGCCGCTACGTTGACAAAGAAATTTGTAGGTTTGATATGTATTCCCCTGTTCCTTTAGGCAAGAAAGCCTGGCGGTCTGTCAAATGTCTAGTTGTTGATTGGTCGGTATGGATGGATTGGAACCTGTTATTACCTCTCTTGATGTTAAGTACACTAGCGGGCCTCAAACAGTGTTTAACTGTGATTTTTACATTTTCTGAAGAAAATGTGGGTGCTGCTGGTCTTGGGACAACTCGCCACCACAATTCTAACATGTTGTAGGTGGTTATGATGAGTCTCTATAATATTCTCGGCTCTAGATTTGATGCAGGTCCTTCTTTCAATGTACCACGAGGTCTTAACCAGACGCAACATGACTACGAGACACGACAAAATCAATCAAAAAGGCACATCCACTCATAAGAGCATGTGGGCCGTTCAACAGCGCTTAAAATGCTAGAGGGAAATTCTTGGAATTTCACATTTTTTTAATTTCAGTACCGAAATCAGTACTTTTGACAACACTACTCTGATTAGGACACTGTGAGTTTTTTACCGTGTCTGTTTCTGATCCTTCTTTCTCTCTTCCTCACAGACAACCACGTAAAAACCCCAGCACCGTGTCTCAAGACTCTTGGGATAAAGTTTATCCTCCCGGCGATGTCTTTCAGACCGCCAAAGAGAACCCACGCTACTCCAGCTACCAGGGATGCCGCACTGCCAACGGCTACCTGGGCGCCGCCACCACGGGCATGAACGCTCGCGTCATCCTGGAGACCCAAGAGCTCCTGAGACAGGAACAGAGACGAAAGGAGCAGGAGGCTAAAACCAAGCTGGCTACGATGGAGGAAACACCAGCCCCAATCCAAATCCCTGTTCCTACACCACCCAAAGGTCCCTACCGACAAGATGTGCCACCATCGCCCACCCAACTCGCCCAGCTCAACCGTCTACAGACCCCTGAGAAGGGCCGTCCCTTCTACTCTTGAGACGAGAGATCAAAACTGTAGGAAAAACTGTATTACAGCAATAATGTTGAATGGAAAGAGACAGCTATAATTATGGAGACTGAATGGAGGATTGTGAGTAATTGGTTTTGGAGATTTTTCTGAGGGTTTTTCTCTAGTATGTACACACTGAAAATCTTTATAGAATATCTATCTCCCATCTCTGCTTTTGACAAACGTGTATGTGTTTGTACTGAATTCACTGACGTTACGACACTAGGTTCTCTTGACGATCACATGACAGTCGATGCATGGCTGTTTCCCGAATATAGTGACCTACATATGTTTTTGTCAAGTGTGCTGAGAACTTGTAGGTGGGTGAATTTCACTAAACCTGTCAGGAACATTTCTGGGTCATATTGCACCACAGAATCAAAGACAAATATTTAGCCTGTTTCTAGGTCTATAAAAAATGTCACTGTTTTGCATTGAAGTGGAATAAAAATTAGAATAAGAATTTGTTCCCACAACTGTTATGGGAACAAATGATTATTCCAGTTATTACACGTCAAGTAAAACTGAAAATAAAAAGGTTTTCTAATTTGTGACTTCGTTTAAATATTTTTGTTCCCTTATTTTAGTTCAATCGATTTTAATAAAATAGTTTGTAGTAATTTGTTCCTTTTTTTAATTTAGATAAGTTGAGGCCACTATATATCTTGTTTAATGAAAATTAAAATTTTCCTATTCATGAAAATTAATTTCCCCCAAAATTTACATTACCATAATTCAGATTTCACTAAATCCTAATTTATCAGACTGTCATTACGTTAATACAAGATTTAAAACAAAAATTGCTAATTAATCTTTTTTTTTATTATTAAAATCAGCATAAATTCAGTACAAATATCTATGATGTATAAATACTTTATACCATTATTTTTACATCATAGCACTGAGAATGAGGTTGTTACGTTATAAGTGTAGGTGTGCTGAATTACTGTGTGTGTTTTAGCCCATGTACTCCAGCAGAGTAGCTGAACTCAGCTAATAGAGTGTGAAAAGGTTATGACCCCACAACCCTCCAACTCTCTGCCACGGAAAAGCCCATTAACCCATCATATTTCTCAATTGCTCCTCATGTGACGTCTTCCATCTCCACCCACTTTATAATCGATTCTTCTGCTCCTTCCTCCAGCTAGTGTCTCTGTTCCTTCACTAATAAGCCAGTAAATGTACAGCTCTCCCCCTTCTTACGGCAATACATCCCAGACCAGGAATGACAGAATTAATTCAAAACTAGGTACTTTTTAAAAAAATATATTTTTTACTTTGTTAAAATACTTTTTGAAGAATAATAACAAATATGGTTTGGTGCTACTAGTAGAACAGAAATTACATACTGCACCTTTAAATGCAACATGAAATGGCTATTCAGTGAGATTAAATGTAATTTTATCCAGCAGAAAATGTGAAACCTTTTCACTATATGACTGTGATTGGAGGGGAGGGGTTTACAAATAAGAGGGATTGATGATGTCATCCACAATGGAAAATCGTTTTAAAGGCGGAGCATGTTTTTAAATTTTTATGAAAGATTACAAAATGTTGAGGGGTTATGAATAATATGCACAGATGAATCTTGCATAATAACACCAGGAACATGTATTAAGAAAGTAAATAGTGTGTATTTTGAATTCATGTTGACTTTAATGCTTCCTTTCAAGACTGTATTCTTGTGACTGCCAGTGTGTGTGTGTGTGTGTGTGTGTGTGTGTGTGTGTGTGTGTGTGTGTGTATCTTGGTAAACCCTACGTTATGGGGACTCTGAAATCCTTGTGGGGACATTTTTGGTCCCCATGAGGAAAAAAGCTTATAAATCAGACTAATGTTTTTTGAAAATGTAAAAATGCAGAAAGTTTTCTGTAATGGGTAGATTTAGTGTAAGGGGAGAGAATATACAGTTTGTACAGAATAAAAATCATTATGTCTATAGAAAGTCCCCATAAAACATGGAAACCCAACGCGTATGTGTGTGTGTGTGTGTGTGTATGCATTAGTTTTCGACCCAGTAGGTGTGAGTGTGACTCTGACCTTTGCTTTACGAAGCGTCTTTGGTTTCAGCGGCTCGAGCGGAGAGCAGTTTTGTTCAGCACTTTAGTTTTTATCGCACAGGTTAATGGGCAGTAGCTCGTGCACGTGTTCCACTATAACACAACAAAGCTCAGGTTACAGCTCACACCGCAGTAGCCACGGATGGGGTCGGAAACCTGTTTAAAGGAGAAGTTCTCCTAGTAATGGAAAAATGGCTTTTTTTTTCTGATGTCATTCCAAAAATGTTTGACTTTCTGTGGAACACAAAAGTGCAGTTCACACTTTTCTCACAAAAGGAGCTGTCAAGCTCTGAAAAGGACAAAAAAAAGTAAAAGTTGTGCGCTTCTGAACAACGATAAAATTGTTGATTTTAATGTGACTATTTTTCAGTGACTTTCCCTTTAAATCTAGCTGTCTTTTAACTGTTCATTCAGAAATCTAAACCACTCTAACAAATGTCATGTGGCTTTTATGTGTGCTCTATATTTTTTGGTATTTGTATGCATGTGTGGGTTTTGCATGGGATTGTGTATCACCAGTGTCTGTAACATGACTCTCTCTCGTCTATGAACTGTGTCTTGGCAGGAACATGAAACATTTGGCCATATTTTACAGAGCTAAAGCTAAAAGAGCTTTAATAAGCTCTCACAAAAAGGAAAGCCAAGCCCATTGACCAATGTACTCTCTCTCCTCCAAGTCTCTTAAAGTGAGTCCGCCTGGCGTCTCTCTCGGTCTCGCATCCATTCATCGTGGAAAACGTTCAGTATATTCCCAGAGAAAAAGTTTGGTACTTCCTCCCAAGATTGTTATGGGTTCTGTGGTACGACATGATGTGCTTCTAGTATTGTATCTACTTACAGAGAAGACATTTCCAGAACAGCAGCGTTTTTGTTGTTTTTGTTTGGTGCCGGCTGCTTATCTACTATTTTATATCACATTGTATACATAAGATGTTTTCGATGGGAAGTGTCTGAGGGATGTTTTTGTATGTTAAAAGTTGAACGTGTCTACAAATGCACATATTTTTTAAATGAAATTATTATTATCTTTTGACTTTCTCTGATCATACAGCATTTGTTTTAATCGTTAAAAGAAAGCTAAGAGTAATCTGCACATTTTAATGTATTTGTATGACATTTTGTTGTCCGCTTCATAGGTACTATGGTGTTCGATTCCTGTATGCAGTGAAAATGGTTTTTACACAAAGTTTTTACCTGATGTGTCAAAATGTACACAAAGCTTCTCTGTACATATCAAATCTATATTCAATAAAAAGTTTCTTCATTTTGTTTACAGTAAGTGTTTTAACAATTTATTTTAAAAACGCCAAGTGCTTTAGCATCAAATAAAAAAAATATAGATAACATTTTAATAAAAAAAATTTGATAACCTTAATCAAATTATTATTTTCAAAAACATATATAAAGGTCAAATTATCTTGGCCGATTATCTGTGGGCTTTTTCTTGTCGCATGACAATGATGGCTGGTTGTAAATTGGTAATTTTATGTAAATTGGCCAGACATTTTGTATTTATAGCAATTATATAACTGTCTTTATTTTTAAATCAGCCTTTTAGTGAGACATTTCAAAATTATTATGATCTTAGAACAGTTATCCCACCTAGACATGTCAAATGAATTTAAAACGACAAAATAAATAATTTTTAAATTAAGAAATAAACTGTTTTTGTGAAGAGGCATCTGAATGTATACACACAATAGTTTTCTATGAGTCAAAGTCTGCTAAGGGGTAATAATGAAACAACAGGTTTAAAAAGAGATTTTTCAATTATTATTTACAAAAGGATCTGCAATTCTGCATTTCCATGGGGTTTTGTTGTGAGAGACAATAATAATAAAACGTTGTGCATCAAAACCTCTCCTTTCCTGGTAAAAAAAAACAAAAAAGAAAAACTTGATTTTCAAAAGTTGACCAACTGAATATAACATTTTTGACAAGTCAAACATGTCAGTCATTGAGAAATATGTAGCCTAAGCCACGAAATAAATTCCGTAAAATAATTATAATGAACTACGCAAAAAGCCTTTCAAACATCTACAGCATGTTTTATAATTACCTAAAAACCAAAGATTCACCCCTCATGCATGTTCTCACGCCCGTCAAAAACGTAATCTGGCTAACGGTTGAAATAGACCTAAAAACATTGACATCTTGGGCATCAATCATGTCTCTGAATACTACCGGCTAAGAAATAAATAATTACTGTACAATCCATGTGTTTTCAAATCCACATCATTTGAATATCATAACATCGATGTCTGTCAAAAAAATAATGTGCACAATACACGGCAGTGTTAACAAGAATCAGAGGTCCAGGGAGTCACGCATTTCCTGGAAAACCCAAACTACCGGATGTTTTGACTATACATCACCGCTTTTTTCGAGAAGGAGAAAATGGCGGTCTGAGTGGCTTCAACGTGCTGTCCGTCAGAGACGATAACGTACATAATACATCATTGACTCTCGTAATTTAGGAAAATTACAGGTCATTTTTATAAAATGTAGTTTTATCTATATCTTCTCAGTTGTTTAGAGGTTTAAGTCAATTATCAAAGTTTGATCATATGTTTAATCCCCCCCCCCCCCCCCCCCCATTTTTTTTTACAAGATTTGTTACATTTAATTACCCCTTACCAGATTCATAAACCATATTTATGTATAGTGCGGGTCGCCCCCCTTAGTGTATTTCGCCATGTTGAAATGACGTGACCCGCGGTGTTTTACTAAACGCCGGAGAGAATCCTCATGCTCATTGGCTCCTGACTGTAGTTGTGCTAGTATCATGGTGTTGTTTAGTGATGCGAAGAGCAAAAATTAGACAGACTTATTATTTCACTTTATCAGTGGAGCGGACACAACGAGAATCAGTATCTGTACGGCTGATGAGCCAGAAAAGCTCTAAAGTCAGACGATAGAAAGCCCACCAAAGACAAAAACAAGTGTAAACATCGGTACGGCATATACAGGGTGGACAGACTATGACAGATAAAATCCTAATGATGTAGTGGGATGATGCCCAAGTTGCTCCTTTTTTTTGTTTGCACAGGTTAGGGAACTGATTACCTAAGAGTATGTTTACACAACAATGATGTACTTAAAACAGACGACAATGTTGTTAAAAAAAATCCTTGTTCACACAGATCCTCGAAAATGACATTTCTACATGCCAGACGAGTAGTTGGCGATGTCACTTTGCACATGATATCACCGTTTTCACAAATTCACATTTTTGATGATTACATGGAGATGGTAAAGACATCGTTTTCAAAACCTTGCACTTTGAAACCCGTTTTCAAAAGCTTGCGTTTTCAGGGCCCCAAAACGCCGTTGTCGTGTAAATGAACGGCCAAAACACATAAAACGTTTTTTGTTTTCAGTTGACCCGTTTCACTTGGCAATTTATACTTCTGAGTCGAATTCACGCTGTAGCTACGACATACCCTGATGTGCACCTCTCCAAAAATTTAATAACGCATCAATTCTACACGTACCGCAAGCGCTGTGATTGGTCTGCTAGAACCCGTGCCTCGGGTTTCACATGCTCCCTCTGCATGAGTAATTGCACATCAACGCGGACAGCAACGCAGAAGTATAAATTGGTCTTAATTGCATGTCAACAATGCAGAAGTATAAATGAAAACCAACGAGTAGCCTACAGCGAAGCGGCTCTGCCGTAGATCCGACGCAGAAGTATAAATCAGCCTTAAGCCGCGCACTCGCGTTATTTAAAAATGAACAGTAATTTTGTTTTGCTGACTGACTAACATTAGTTTATTGACTTCTTTATTAAATAATTACTATATACGAGAGTAAACATTGTGATTTCAGAGAGATTTAATTTGACACGTCTAGCTAATTGAAGAGAAGTTAGTTAACCGAGAAGTGTTTGTTTACTGATCAAATGAGGAGAAGCTAATTCAGTGCTAATAAATTAATGTTATTCGATAGTTAAGTCACATTGTTATTCATTTTTTAATGTCTGTGAATAAAATTAATCTTAAAAAAAAAAAAAAGTATGGTGTTGAAGTCTGTTATTTGGCTCTTAATGTCAAATCTGTTACTACGGTAAAGTGATACAAGTTACAAAATCTTATATTAACGGATAAAATAAATGATTCATATTTAATCATCCATATGATGGTTAAATGTGCTCAGATTATTTATATTGATTAAACAACAGTTAAAAACCAGATGGCTTGTAGCTACTGACTTCCATCCGTCTACCATGTCGCTTATAAGACGAGAGAGAATATGTAAAATAAATATGAAAAGACGTTAATAGAACGCTAAGGGAACGTTCTGGGAACGTTACAGGAAAGTTTCGGTAACTGCAAACCTAAATAAAACACGTTCTATTTCTGTAACGAAACATTTCCTGGCTAACCAATAACAAAAGTTACAAATACATGTTTTGGAAACACAAAACCAACGTTCCCAGAACATCCTGGGCACCAGAAGTTTTTATACTGGGCCGCTGAAAAGATGGGTCTCTCGGGACGAACTCTGGTGCGGTTCGACTGAAATATGAACGCAACAACAGGGACCAAAGACAAACTAACCAAAACAGGGACATGATGTCACAATTTGCGGACCAAAAAAGGACAGACTGCTCAAGCATACGTTACCTGTTTTTTCTCGGCATGGTCGCGATGTTACCCATTACAGTTCGCAACAGGCGTCAGAACCGCGTGTCCTCACAGCAGAACTTCGTTTGTGACGGAGGAGGGATTCCTGCCACTGTTCTGATTTCTTTACACATTTATAAGCTCTTCACGAGTTCTCACCTGGTCAAAATACTATCATAGGCTACGCACATACCGAGCACTATTACCCCAGCACACGAATTGTTTTGGATGTTCCGTCGTGAAATATAGGTCATAAAAGCTGACCAATCAGGTTGTGAACATATCCCTATAGGCTTAGGTTCGGTGTTCAAAATGCCAATGTGAACGCTAAGCGAACCAGTGCTAAATTATTTTTAACTTAAAAAAAAAAAACAAATTGAAAACATGATCATAGAAAATGTGTATTTAAGTAATTGTCTGTTTTTTTGCATATCTTAATTTTTGAACGAATACAACCTACAAGCTGTAGTGATTACGTGAAACGTAAAAAAGCAAAAAGATTTGTTAATAAAAATGCTGTTCATTTTTAGTTCATTTCATGTCAAGAAATCAAAAGATTAACAGATACCTTTAATAATGTATTAGTGAATGTTGAAATTAACAGATTAATAACTGGTTTAGAAGTATTCTTAATTGTTCATGTTAACTAATGTAGTTTAATGTTAACTATTGGAATGGAACATTATTGTAAAGTGTTAGCAGGGAGTCAATGCTCTCTGACTCTCTGTTTTTTTATACTTTGAGTTTCATTGTCAAAGATAATAACATAGAAAAACGCCAGATGCTGAGCAGAAGAGAATTTTGACCTTTGTTCTCCTGGTATGGCGAGCACATTTTTAGGCATATGCAGTGATGTAGTGGTGCCTGGAGAAGTGGGTATACTCTTAATTTATGCCCCCAATATTTTTTTAGGCGTCCCAGCAAAGGATGAACGCTCTTTGTTATAAACAGTGACATGTAAGACTAGTCTTGCATTAGTATTGAATATGCAAGACTATATAATATAGAATATAATGAATACAATAGAACATATAGAATCACTAGTATTCTTGCATATCAGGGCCGTACGTAAGGTTTTCTAAATACCCAGGTCCTATAAATGATATTGCTAGGGGGGTTGGGGGGCATGCCAACCCCCCTAGCAATCTCGACATGAGCATTTTAAGGTGTTTTGATGGCCAAAAAAATGGACAACAGTAGCTTTAAAAGCATTAAGTTTTTGATCAGATTCTTAAATATGAGAATCAGTTCCAGTTTCAGCTACTTTTTCTTTCCTAAATTAATCAATGTTTTTGGACTAATCTGTTAATTTAATTAATGGTTCAATTGCTCACTCATAAAGACAGTCACTTGTCGCCGCCTTCTGGCTTAATGCAAGTTGCGCAAACACAGACAAGCGGAGTGATACAAACAGTGAAAAGTCGAAAACATTTGAGGAAACGTTATACAAATATATATTTATACAATAATAATGCCAATATATTTAATAGGGTGCTTGTGTTGTTAAATTGAGCTTATAATTTCCACTGTCTTTGATCAAACTGATTATTTCTGTCGGTCATTTTAAACTTCTATCGAAAAACAGCCGTATATTTTAGCTACATTTTATCTCGCACTGTATGATCGTTAACTGAAGTGAAGCGTCGCGTTGGAATTAGCGCTCGGCCTGCGCTTCTGTGAACAAAAATCCTGCATACTTTGGTCTCAAACATTTTGACATTGACGAGCGGGTGAGTGCTGAAGCAGATCAGATGAGAAGGTCAGTTATCGTCGCGATGGGAGAATCATTGCAGCAACAAATTAGAGTTAATATTAGGGGTATGACCCTGACTGGGTGTTTTTTATTCACGAGATTGGATTAGCAACTAAATGATGCGCATCAGAGGGGAAAAAGAAGTGGGTATACGCCGTATACCTGCGTATACCCTGCACAACACCACTAGGCGTATGCATATAAATCTGCATCCGTTTTCCTCCCTCAGTTTAATCTATTTCTGATCCCATATATCATTTTTATGTTGGTTGTGACATGGCTGGCAAGTTTTCTAATGGGAAGTGTAATGACTTTGATGGTGATAAAGACAATGCTGAAATTTATGAAGTCCAGGTCAGGGCGAGAGCGGCTTTGGGAATGTTGGCTCTCAACCCTGTTCCTCATGGAAATTGCCAAGTTGATCTGTTGGAGAAAGGGAGGCCCATTGAAAAGATCCATCTGTTTGAGCCTCTAGAGGTGTGTGTGTGTGTGTGTGTGTGTGTGTGTGTGTGTGTGTGTGTGTGTGTGTGTGTGTGTGTGTGTGTGTGTGTGTGTGTGTGTGTGTGTGTGTGCGCGTGTGCGTGTGCGTGTGTGTGTGTGTGTGTGTGTGTACTGAGAGTCCAAAGATAGACATATGGGTCATGTCAAAGAAAACTTGAAGGAAACCAGCAGGGAAGTTGGGTGGCAAACTTCAGTGAATCACAGGAAGGGCGATTGAAACTTGTACTAGCCCAGCAGGGTGACTCTATGTGGGGTTCAGGTGCAGATTGGCACAACACTAACCCAGTCACAGCAGCCTCGTGCCTGAGCCTCAGAGCGATCGTGTATCGAGTATGAACTCAAATCCTCCCCTCGGAGTGAACCGTTCCACACCACACCGTCTGCTGTCGGGATCACTGCGCTTTTCTTGACTTTTATGACCCACCTTACATAAATAGGACACACATTGGTGTACCATAAAGCAATGATCTTGGGGACCCATTTAACACACTTGATTCAGATCATAAGCCAATAGGTGAGCGCTTCATGAACTGAACTAAGAGTGCATCTCAACCAGCTCCCTATAGTTCAGTAGTCAGCACACTGATCAGGGAGTTGGCCAATCGCAGAATCCTTCCAGTGCACTGAATCGTTTGCTCTCTAAAAAGTCTCAAACTGCACCGTGAAAACCAGGGTGCATAGATGCTCACTATTCACACCAAAATTCTGAAGGATGAAATAACTCAGAATAATGTCAGAATCCGTTCATTAATATCATTAGAGACGCTCTACAACAAGGATGTTGCCATGTCACCGGAAACAGAGCCATCAGTGTCCCAATAGTCAGGGTCCTTACCAGGGAGGGATGTACTGATTAATAGGAAACTGATTGAGGCGCACCCCAAGTGTCAGATAAGAGAGACGTATATAACGCCCACAGCCCCCAGGACCGGGATTGAAATCCACTGATTTAAATGCAATAAATGACTTTAAACCTAAAAAAAAATTATTTTGGCCTTTCTAAGTATCAAAATCATACCAACATTTTGTAGACATATTCAATTCATTGTTACACTATGTTACATTATGGGTTGTTTCAACCCAACTTTGGGTCAAATCAGCAAATCAGACGATCCTAGACATTCCAAGGACCAGATTGAAATTGCGTTGCGATCGGGCATTTGCTGTAGCAGCTCCAAAGCGCTTGAATAATCTACCTCTACTTCTTAGACTGGCTCCTTCTTTAGGTTATTTTAAACGAAACCTGAAATTACATTTGCTAGAATTAGCGTTTGGCTCAGCAGGTTAATTGGCAAGAGGCTCTTGGTTGGTTAGTCATTGTTTTGTCTGAAAGTACATTTTATGTATGTAATTTTATTGTGTGACTGTAAAGCACATCAACATTACGTTGTTTTAATTGTGCTTTATAAATAAAATAAATGAAAATTAAATAAAAGGAAATATGGACAAACCCAGTCGTTAGGTTACATTTTTAAATTACATTTTTAACCCAACGTTTGAGTTTGTCCATATTTGACAAAAAATTGGGTTAAAACCCCCCAGCATTTTTTAAAGTGTATAAAGGATAATAAAAAAGTATTTGAATTGCCAAAAACAAGCCAAATGTTTGAGCTGCATGATTTTCTCAATATTAAAAGGGTAAAACCTAAGAATGTGACATTATTTGGGTAATTTCTATAGCATGAAAACAAGTAAATAATTTCACTTCACTGCATTTGTAAAATATAGTCATTCAACCCTGCTGCTAAAGTTATTGAATGAAAAATTATAATATTTCTTTGCATTGAAATTATGGAAGGTTTATCAGCAACATCAAACCACAGTCACCACCAGTTCAGTTACAGCTGAATTTAAATCTCCATTACAATTTTTCTCTTAAACATATGTTTATTTTTTTTATATTTATTATAAAATGACACCAATCAGGTTTTGTATATAAGAGTTTGAGTCCAAACGTGGACAAAACTTGTATTAACCTTTTTTTTTTACACAGCTTTCTTGCTATTTTGTACTCTATTCATGCCACAATATGTTCTCTCTTTATACCCACTATATTTGTGTACATCCATGATTTTAAACGGGGAGGAATGCACAACAATTGTTCAATCTCACGTGACAGTGGCACCACATATAGTATGCATATTGCTTTGGTGTGCAATTGTATCTTGTTGCGCAGCATGAGCTTAACAGCAAAACAATGAAGCAGCACAGATCTCCATGTTCCCATGGTTATATGCTGTTTCACTTAAATCGTTGTACAGTATTCTCAGCACGTGGCGTAATATCCCTCCTGATTCCTGCTTTTTTAAGCGGAGCGTGCAGTCGGAGCCGGGAGACCCTGCGGGGCCCGTAAACGTGTCTGAAACTCCGAGATGCGCCGTCGTCTTTCACACCGTAGTGTTTATGTGGTGAGTCTAAATCGCCTTTCCACACCGGTCCCATAAAATCCCATAAACCTCTGTGGTCTCTGTAATCAATAGCAGACTGGTGCTGTCAATATGAAGATTTGATTTCACATGTATATTCTGTGGTCTTAACCTGAGGTCTCCTCTGAGGCTGCTTTGGTCGTAGTGCAAGTGTGCCGATATGAAAAGCAGATGCATTGCTTCAGTACTTCTACACACTAATGACCCATATGTTTCTTCTTTGCCTTTGGTTTGTGAATCCTCGCTTTTGAGGTCGCAGGTCCTGACGAGAGTCCCCTGTAATGGTTTGAACCATAGACTGTAAAAAAATATGGACGATGCCCCTTAAAGGGATAGTTCACCCAAAAATGAAAATGCTGCCAGTAATTACTCACCCTCATGTTGTTCAACCCCATAAGACCTTTGTTCATCTTCGAAACACAAATTAAGATATTATGGATCACTCCTCCATAGGCTTCTAAGGGATTGAAACTTGCCGGCCCCGAAAAGTTATTAAAGACATCTTTAAAATAGTCAAAGTGACTACAGTGGCTCAATCTTAAGTTTATCAAGCGACGAGAATACTTTTTGTGCGCAAAAAAAACAAAAATAACGACTTAATTTCTACTATTGATTTCCTTCTCTGTGGGCCTCAAGTGATTTCACTAGTGTAACAGCGCAGCGCTTCTGTGTTGTACGTCACACACATCACACACACATGACCAGCGTCGGCCAATAGTGAGCCTACGTGTGACGTACAACACAGAAGCTTACGCTGTTACACTAGTGAACTGACTCGAGGCCCACAGAGAAGGAAATTAATAGTTGAAATAAAGTCGTTATTTTTGTTTGTTTTTGCGCACAAAAAGTATTCTCGTCGCTTGATAAACTTAAGATTGAGCCACTGTAGTCACTTGGAATATTTTAACGATGTCTTTAATAACTTTTCGGGGAACAAGTTTCAATCCCTTAGAAGCCTATGGAGGAGTTATCCAGCTCTCAGATTTAATCAAAAATATCTTAATTCGTGTTCCGAAGATGAACGAAGGTCTTACGGGGTTGAACAACATGAGGGAGAGTAAATACTGACAGAATTTTCATTTTTGGGTGAAGTAACCCTTTAATGCGTCTCAATATGGCACTGACATCTTCCGCTGATTTGGGACCTGATTCTGTTAGTTTGGTTAGTACAGTTTACTGCAGAACAACTCATTGTGTCGGTGTAAAAATAAACAGTTACTGAAATGTAGAAATTAAAGTTGAAGCTCCAATCTCCTCCTGGAAATCCCAAAAAAAAGTATGTTGGTGCCTCAGTGACTTCGTTTAGAGAAGCTGTCAATCATGAGGTCACATTCCCGTTTTTATAGCATCAAATAACTAACTAAGACCAAAGTTATTTTAAAAAAAGAACACAAACTTATATCAGCGTGATAAAAACTACCTAATGACAGAAAACATTGTTGGAAAACATGTATTTGAAGTGTAATTTGGTTGTTTAGTTTCCATCGCGTCCTATTAGACTACATGGGGAGGCGGGGTTTATGAACTATACTGGGACCGGCCACCGGGGGGCGATCGAGACACTTTGACTTCACTTTTCAGGACTCGGATTTAACCGGTTCTGGGTCTCGCTGTGAGGACGTGAAGGACGGAAGTGATGCGCACATCTGCGCTCCACAACAATCCCACTCCACAACATCACTTTCCATCAGACTTTGTTCAACATTTCAGTTTGGGTAACTTGAGGGTGTGTTTCTCTGAGGGTGTGCGGTAGCGAGATCGAGAAGAAGGAGTCACACTCAATGGACCTTATAAAGGAGGGTGTGAAGACTGCGAGTTGGTCCACAGAGCGAAAGACGCCACACATGTGGGCTGCATCTCACAGATAAGGATTGGAGCTGGTTCTTGTCCAAATGCACTGTGAAATTTAGCGAAATGTCAATGATTTTAACCTTTGCGTTTAGCCTCACTCCTGGCCTAGTTATATATCTGTCCACCACAGACATCTGCGGGTCTCAGGGAGTTTGTGTAAACCAGCACAAGAGGCGAAACGAGGCCAGATGGACTCTTGTTCTGTGCCCATGTTACTTTAAGATACATGCAACTCTAGTTTAAACAAGTTTTTATTATTATTATTTTTATTGGTCATAACTTCTGGAGAGAAATAGCACAGACACTAGACAAAAACGAATGGCTATGGCTGCATTCAAAATCGCATACTTCCTCACTATATAGTATGCGGAAAAAGCATGTGACAAGAATAGTATGTCTGAATTCACAGTAAGAGGCAAAAAGTACCCGGATGAATTACTACTTCCGGTGAGTTTCTGAAGTGTGTATACGATAGACACTTTACTATCCCATGAGGCCACGAGAGAGGATTTATGAATGACAGTAAAGTGATGCAACTGAAGCTGGTAGGTCAATTCAACTTAATTCAATTAAATTCACATATATTTGTATAGCGCTTTTCAGAATACACATCGTTTCAAAGCAGCTTTACAGAAAATGCATGAGTCCACTTTACAATTTAGAGTGATCTGTTATCAGAGGTAACTGTCTTAGTTATGTATTTCAGAAATGTATATACAAATCACACAGTTAGCTAAAAATTTACTAATTTAAACAATGTAATAATTTAAGGCATAAACAATGAGCTCATTGAAGTAATAAATACTTGTGTATTAAAAAATGAAAAAAATGTAGCATTGGTGCACATTGATCCAGGTCACGTGATAATGACAACATTACAGATGTATGTCTAGATTACATTCATTATAAACAATTTCATACTATAGAACATACTTTTTTAGCAGATGCACAGTACATATTCAAAATAAGATTTCAGATGCTGCCTATGTTCGTCTGTATGCATACGTTAGGCATTCACGCAAAACTGAAATATACCTTAGTCGTTAAAATGTTAAATGCAAAAGTGTGCTGGACTACAACTAGTTTCCCGGTATGTGCCTGCCTCTCCATCATTTGCTCATTATTTAATGCATTATCACTCCCATAAAACATTCACTTTCTGCTGCCTGAAATTCTTTTGTGATTAAGCCTACTGTAAATCTTCTATAAGTCCAATTTACATATAAAAGAGATGTTAGCACTGAATATTAACACCTGGTTTAACTAGATTGTGGATGGCTAGTGAATAAGAGGTTTTTTTTTGCACTAATATATGTACAGTAAGTCTCCTGAAAAGCGGACCATTGTAGGCTATATAGGTTCTGGATAAAAGCACAACAACAAATCATATTATGGTCTCAAATAGATGTGATCCAGTTTCCAAATGGCCTACAGTGGATTTATATCTGGGCTTCAATGGAGCCAGATGAGTTTTTTTTTTTTTTTTTTTTGACCTGTTTTGTCAGGCAGACAGCTTGCTTGGCGCTGGCTTTTGGCTAACGGTGAAATTCCCCAATGGGGTTTCCCATAACCCCTTACATCTTTGTTCTTCAGGATGTATAATTACTGATGTCCTCAAAAGCCTTGATATCATTCTGAACCAATAAAGATGATTTTTCTGTTTAGCATAAGTCCAGCTGTTTTCTGGAATCATATGGTGTACAATAACGGCAGGTCTGACGTATGACCGGATCAATGGCCATTAGAACAAATGGAAAAACTAAATAAAACAAAATGAGTTTGGATTTTGAAATAACAGTTTTTTTTAGTCCTCAAAACCTCTGAGGTCACATCTGCTAATATCCCACTCAAGTTTTCCTGACCACAAATAGAGATTTGTGATTGGCCACACGTGTGGAAGGACTTTTTCCAAGGTTTACATTTCACTTTTAATTTAATAGTATATGTAAGGTTTTTCCCAAACAACCTCGGCTTTTTATCATCCATCTCCCTCATTTTTACTTATGGCTGTCTTTAATGTGTTGAATAGAACATTGCTTTTTCCTTTGTGTTGTTGTTTGGATGTGGTGTAACGCACATTTCAAAGTCTTTTGAAATGGAAATGCTTTATTTGAACTGTGCTAAACAACAAAAGAATGAATGTGAAATCTGCAGCATGTTTTGTTCTCGTAATAATCTCCCACTTGCATTCAGGGAATTCTTGTTTCTCGCATCTTATCAAGAAATAAAATTCATCAACAGAATATTGCTCACATTTTTTCTCATTTGGTGCAGTTGGTAATTAGATTCTTTTCTTTAATTAAAGTTTGTAGACACTGTACACACAGAAATATTAAAACCTGACGCATTTCAAAACATGCACACATTTATTTATTCAGGTAAATGCAAAAGATGTCTTGTTGCGCTTTCTTTAATTAAATGCTTATCCAGTCCAATTCTCTTCTTGTCACTTCTCAGACATAGCCGTTTATTAATGTCAGGTTTAACACTTAAATTAATCCTTTTGACGTTCATTTTTGCAAATATCTCTTTCTATCCCACCTGTCTCTGGTAATAAAGCTAGGCAGGGTTGAAGTTGACGTATTTATGCATTTATGTATGCAAGTAGATGTGAAGGCACATTCATGAAGGACTAAAAAGATCAAGCAAAGCTCCTCTGAAGAAAATTTTCATGTTGTGAATCCCATAATCTGAGTCTTCCTAGAATGACTGAGCAATTAATCTAACCAAAGAGACATTTTCTCTCTTGTTGCTGTCTGCTATCTCAGCCTGTGTTAAATTAATCCTTTGAGTTTTTGTAAAGATCTGGTGTAGTCTTGGTTTTAGGAGGTCTTGTTCACTGCAGAACAGGTCTGCGAGAGAAGGAAAGCTTTGCTCAGGAATAAAATGCTCTGGAAATGTAGTTCCTCTAAAACAATATTTGTTTTCAGCTGTCACCAAGCCCTTCAGCTTTTCAACATCTAATCAATTCTCCATTAATAAAATCAAGTACTGCCCTACATTACTCATTGAATATGCTTTTTCTCCCTGAAATATGTCACATTTTAGGAATGAAATGGGTTGCGAATGCTATATTTCATGTTAACTTTAACATCCACATTAATGAGGAATGTGTGTGTTTCCTTCATATAATCGTTGGATGAGTTCGCCAGAAGTGTAACACAGACACTAACTCTGTTGTTGTTGTGTTTTTTTTTTTTTTGAAGATTTTAATTTCATTGTATTTAACATTTAGTGTTATTGTTTTAATTAGAAGCTATTTCAATAAATGTTATAATTATAATGAAACAATTATTTGTGAGTTATTCAAGGCATATTTGTTAAATGAAAACTATGAAGGGAACAAAATGGGTTACCCACATACTTTGACGAACTTCCGGTTAAAGCCCCGCCCACTTCCAGATTTATCCGAATACAGAAACAGGCACAAATAGTTTTGAGACTGTTACAGATACAGATACAGATATTGACTCAGTATCTCCAAATCACCTCTTGTACTCAAAAGTAACCATTGGAATGACTTTTGAAGAAGTACTATTTCCAAAATGGCAGTGACTTACATGCCGGCATGAAACGGAAGCTGCAATGGTCTTTTTTTCTTTTTTGTGACATATATCGAAAAAAAAAGCTTTTCAAATGCGAGTGGAAAAATGTAGGGCGGGACTTGATTTTGTCTGTGGGGAATTGATTGAATGGTTGTGGTTTGCTATTCTTTTATTTTCTTTCTTTTCTTTATTTATAAAGCACATTTAAAAACAACCATTGACCAAAGTGCTGTACATAAAACATTTACAAAGGGATAAAATACAACTACATAACATATTTTAGAACTACAGAACATATCTGTTCAAGAAAATAGGATCTAAGCAAAGATTTAAAAACAAAAAGAGAAAGAAAAAAGGTGCTGTTCGGATGGGCACAGGGAGCTTGTTCCAGAGTGTTGGACCAGCAATAGAAACAGCTCGATCACCACGCTGACTATTGGCTGATCTCATGTGAGTGACAGGTTATAGCCCCGCCCTCATCATCACAGAAGAGAAGAGATGCTGCCAGAGGAACTGTAAGACTTGAGAAATGAGATAAGTGCCAGGCTACTTGAGGAACGACCACTCCCCGATAAGACAAAGGACCTTTCAATCCTGATCTGCATCTTTTTCTCTTGACCCCCCATTCCCTCTTTCTATCATCCTGAGATCACCTGAAATTCACCCCAAAATCTATATGGTTTAATGTGAATAATTATCATATTATTACACGTTTGGTATCATTTGAAATATCTCAGTGCGACTGGCACAAATGTTTAGAGATAACTTGCACACAGAGGAGGGTGTGTTTTCCAGGCAAATGGTCTCCAGCTCTCAGAAGGTGTAAACTCAATCAAATTCCCATTGTTAGCAAATGGTTCCATGTAAATGAACTTCTGTCCCCAGTAAGTCTGGGACGGTGATTAATGTAAATTCCCACTGTGAACTCATGTTTACATTTGAAATGAGGTTTCTGGCTTGGTTTGTCTATATAATGAAATGCAACGGGAGGCTCTGTGCGATTCTGTAACCCAGACTAGCCCGTGATGAGAAGTGTACGCAAAACACTTCGCATCATGTATTTTATAATGTCGAGGAATTGCATCTTCTCTCTTTATTCCAGAGCATTTGATGTTTGTATCTATTATCTTTGAACTGATTATGGCATGATACATTTACCTGACATAATAAATTGTAAACATTTGATTTTATTCTAATCGACTGACATTATTTTCAGTAAAGAGTTGTCAAAAATTCTCTCACACTTAATGAAGCACTGATATCATTAAAACCTTTTTCATTTATGGAGTCAGATGAATTAACGAGGTAATTACATATGAAAAAATGTATTTCATTTAATCAAATTACTTTGCCACGCGGAAAGACAGTAACACGCAAAGACCTTCCCCCGCTGATCGGAAGACCTCAATATTCCATCAAAAAACAAGATTTATCCACCTTATTCCTGACGAGTTTACTGCGTTTTGAATTATGGGCGGCACTTCCGGTTTGGGGAACTTCCGTTCAAAAAGACTGAAAAGAATCATTTCAAATCATAAGGTTGCCCTACAAATAAAGCTGATCCGTCAGTTTGACTTAATGAGCTATCAGTTTTCTTTCATGTTTTATCTAAGAATTACATGAGAATAACGTTACACTTGGTATTTTAACGTGACACGTTATAACAAGAATATCTATAGTAAGAGCTCTGCATTCTTTTCCTCATGATTATTTTCTTTTTTCCTTTTGAATTTCGCTGTAATAGTATGATAAAGGTCAACATATACTGCACATTTGTGGTCTGTTCTCCCGATTTAATTTACAATGTATACCATTAATAATTCACTGGAATGCAAGAAGAATCTCTTTTTTCCCCTCCCCAAATCCTCACGTCTCTTTCCAGGTTTGGTTTCACAGGTAAATACAATTTATTATCTGTCAAAATGACTGAAATCACTTTAAAATAGTATCACGCAATGCTGAAGTAAAACATTTTTACATTATTAAGGCAACGTATGTTACAGATTACCACAGTGATATTTAATTGACCGATTTTGCTGTGGAAAGATGCTTTTGGGATTATTCATGGTCTGTTGAAAGTACCTTGTTGATGCTTTTACACTTTTAGATGTCCTTTTAATGTTCAATGGTTGAAGGGTGAGTAGAATAATGTAATGTCATCGTACACAGTTTAAATATATATATATATATATATATATATATATATATATATATATATATATATATATATATATATATATATTATTGCGTCCATAGAGCTAGTCTTTCACTGATTGTTTACAGCTTAACGGAAGTTACACCCATAATTCGCGCAAAGCGTCATGGGGCGCAGGAATACTGTGGATACAGTTTGATTTTATGGCGACTTTAAAAACAATAATGGGATATTTAGAAGAAGTGGTTGTGCATCAGTGGATCCCTAAATGAAATTGTCTTTTGTGGGTCATGGCACCATCTTATTGTGTTCTCATGTGACTGTGACGTCTGATTGACTGGAATGATTTGAGGTTGAAGAATTTAAACTCCTCCAGGAGTATTGCCACTTCTGACTTCATGTGGATCATGGCAAAAAATCGAGTGTGATTCAAAAACCTATACAATATATTGTATTTTTTTTTCTGTTTGTATAAAAGTTTGTGTGTGACCAAGAGGTTGACCTCTCTTTTGATGGAGCAGGGCCACAGTGTGACAGAATCTGGTGTGTGTTGAGTAAAGTGAATAATGCGAGTCTCCCTCAGGGAGAACAGAGATCCACACAATAACATCACTCTGAGTGCCGCTGAATGCTGTGGTTATATGGGACCTGTGGCCTGACCTGTGATGGAGCGAGAGAGCGGACTGGAGGAGCCCCAGCGAGAACATGAGCAAGTATAATGGGAAATGAGGAACTGGGAAGTCCCAGAACCAGAACCAGAGATGGAGGGAATGGGAATGAAAGCATCGGCGCAGTGACCTCATCACACCCGTTCCTGGATCTCGAGTGCCGGAGGCTGAGCGGGGAATCGACACATGATGCTCTGTGCAATGCATCATGGGTAAAGAGCCGGGATGGGAATCGTACAGAGTTTAATAGTTCCGATTAATTAATTTATTCATTTCATTTCTTGCAGAGGGTGCATTTACACCCACTTTTTTTTTTATGATTTTTCATATTTTTGATAAATGCAATCCAATAAATGTCCTTAAATATATATTAAAAAATATATATTTGTTATTCACCATTCTGAAAAAATAAATAAAAATATGTGTGTACAGCTAAGGGGGTTTTAGGCACTCATTGTTTATATATATATATATATATATATATATATATATATATATAAACAATGAGTGCCTAAAACCCCCTTAGCTGTTCTAAATTCACTGTAACACACGGCTTCAAGGGGCTTATTGCTTTTATAAAATGGTTACCACATAAAAATATTCATTGTAATATTTATTTTATTCATAAAATAAACACCAGCAACAATAAATATAATGTTATAACACATTTATTCCTCTGCCAAGCAATGTATTTCCAAAGAGGTTGCCAAGCAACACATGCAGCAACAAAACAGTTGCGCAGTAACACTGATGTGATGCGGTCACAGGTGTGTGTGTGTGTGTGTGTGTGTGTGTGTGTGTGTGTGTGTGTGTGTGTGTGTGTGTCTGTCTGTGAGTCTGTGTGTGTGTGGTCAAGGGATTTCCTATTACTCTGAATAAAAAGTGTTGACCTTGTGTGGACAAAATTAGGTCCAGCTTATAAATCATCCTAAATGATGTTTTTTGAAAATATAAAAATGCAGAATGTTTGTAAGTGTTCAGAATGAGGATTAGGATATAAAGTTTGCACAGTATACAAATCATCATGTGTATGGAGTCCTCATGAAACACAAAAATGTGAGTGTACAGTATTTATATTCTTTTCTAAAAAAATATTGCTGACAAAACTTACATGAACAAAATTTAATTCTCACTGTTAGTTGTAGAGTCCTTGTTTGATTTAATAAGAAAAAGCGAGTCTGTATCGTCTTGATTCACTAAAACGAGTTTCGTCATAATAACTCCTGCCCTGTTTTTGACTCGCTCAAAAGAATCAGCTCATAAAAGTCATGTGTCCTGCTGGTTCAGGAACAGAAGTGCAGGAAACTCTGTTACAGTATTTTACTATAGTAATCCGTCCACATCTAATGCACAAGAACCACTTTTATTTTATTTTATATATATATATAAATCTGGTTCTCAGTGAGTGCAGAGATGAGTGTGTGGAAGGGTTGAAAAGAATCCAATCTCAGTCATTCACAATTAGATAATCTTGTTGAATTGGAAAGTGCATTTTGTAGAGCATCATATTTTATACAATTATTGATTAGAGGCTCACATAACATATCAGAGAGTAGTGTTGTCACGATACCTTTCAGTAGTCAATACTGTTAGCAGTGAAATTTCACCATTCTCAATGCAGGTCGTGAATACAATCAGCACTTTTTTCGCTATAGGCTTTGATTTGAAAAGTACTTTTACTTCCCCAGTAAAGATAAATATTCATTTTGAGCTTTTATGCTACATTTGATACGTTCAGTGTTTGCCAGTAATCAATAACCCTCACTAGCTCTATAAATCTATCCATAAATCTCACAAGTTAGACATCTGATTGGTTATAATGGGTTTGAGATGAATTATGACAGCTGTTATGAGGGCCACAATGTCGCCGGCGTGTAATTTAATCCCTTTCCCACATCTTGACCCATTAAGCTTCGACTGAGGATTGACCACGCTGCCTTAAAGGGATTCTATGCAGTTTTTTTAGCTTAACTGAACAGCTTCAGAGTTATTGAAATGGTTATATGACTTCTTTCGGGTTGAATGGTGGCCTTCTCGCACCCCCCTGGTGCCTGTGAGCGGAAAAATCTCACTTGCAACTTTGGTGCGGCGGGCCGCCGGCCTCAGCCTCAGGAAGTATCGCGAGATATCAGCTCTCGCGATGTAACATATTCCTTTACGGCACTGCACACATACACGCCCCCATCCAGGAAGGTAGAGAAGGATGGAGTTTGTCACAATATCGTCATGGCTGAGCCGGCATATAAGATGCAGAAAGCATTGTCGGTGGAACAGAGAAAGAGGAAACGGCAGACTGACCGAGCGAGGAGTCAGACACGAGCGTAATTTGCGGGTGTTATATGTCCCCATTGAAACATCTCGCGGCACGGATGTACCCATACAAACAAATAAAACATCTCCAGGTAATTCTAGTAGAGCATTCATTTCGTTCGTTTGTTAAATAAGAGGCGATCTGAAATGTGTTGTTTTTGAAATCAAGTGACCAAAGTGCTTTTTGCCGCTGCGATCAGTGGCGCGGATAGAGTGTTCTGTTGTGACGCGCACAGTCTTCAAACAAACGCGCGCCTCAATCCGTTGAGGAGAGACTCTATATTTGTTACGGTGAAATCACAAAACCTAATGCACAAAAAACGTGTCCCTGCTTGAAATACAACCACTAATAAACATTCGGTTTTGATGAGGAAAATAAACTATACTAGTACGGATTAGAACCCAGAACCTCTGACACACTTGGCAAAAGAAATTTACGACAGTAACGTTAAATACAAGTACTCCACAGCGACTCTAGGGGTCGCTGTTTGACAAAAACGGGATTCCTGCCTGGTGTCCCTTTAAAAACAACTCCTCTGGAATAATCAGTCGATTAAACTGTCAAGCCATCATACAGCCCTTGCATTTCCGGCCAGGCAATTCTCTTCCCATTTTATTGCTCTAACAGAATCAATAAATAGATGCGTGCTACTAGCCATCGCTGGGTGACAAATGGAGTTCACCTGTTTCTCTTTTACATGGTACACAATCAATAATGCTGTTCAAGGCACTAGATTCATAAACAGAGGTAATAAACCCAGTTGACACAGAAGAGCTGTGCATCAACGCTATATGAAGCATGGAGCCATTGACACTTTTTTTACTTAGAAACATGCTTAGAAACATGTAATATTATTAACATCAGTCGTATAATGTCGATTTGATTTTCAGCGAGGGATATGTGCCTAACCTCTGAAATAATTGCATGATATAAATCATAAACCTCAGGGACTTCATCAGCAGCGTTGATGCTACACCATCATCTTGTGTTCTGTGAAGGAAAATAATGACAGGTTCTGATGGACCGAAATATATCTCAACTGCCTATTACTCATATCTGAAATGCATCTGTGATTTCAGGTTGCTGCTTGGGCCAACAACATTATTTGCAGAGTTTTTTTTTTTTTTTTTTGCCATGAAAATGGCAGATGATTGCCTCGGGAGACAGCAGAGTGTTATAATGGCGTTTCACTCTTTTATCTCTTTTAATAATTTATCCTACACTTGGTGCATGAAATCACATATTTAGAGTGTGATACTCATTAATGTGAGTGTTCTTCAGAACTCAATCTGAATTCCGCCAACATATTCATTTGTGTATATATATTCAAAATTAAACTACAATAAAAATTAAAGCTGTCAGTCGATTAAAATAATTTAATTGCATACACTGATCAAATAATAAAATTATTCACTAATAATTCCGTATAATGTGATTCTGAGAAAAAGGTTTTTTTTCCCTCACCAATGTAGTAAATCACTGAACAGGCGAAAATGTGGCTTCTAAAAATCAATATATATGATTTGCTTTATTTTTCATGTAATTATATAATACATAACATAATACTTTTTATTCAGCAAGGATGTATTACATTGACAGAAAGTACTTTTAAAATGTTACAAAAAAAAAAACATTGTGATGTTTTAAGATGTTACTTTTTATTTTTAAATAAATCCTTTTTTTTCACTTTCTAACTGTTAGGGTCCAATTCTCACTATTAACTAGTTGCTTATTATCATGCATAATTAGGATATTGGCTGTTTATTAGTACTTATAAAGCACATATTAATGCCTTATTCTGCATGGCCATTTTCTACATTCCCGAATCCACTTAATACCTAAACTTAACAACTACCTTACTAACTATTATTAATTAGCAGTAATTATGAGTTTATTGAGGCAAAAGTCGCAGTTAATAGCTAGTTAGTGAGAATAGGACCCTAAACTAAAGTGTGATTATACTGATTTCTGAAGGATCATGTGACACTGAAGACTGCAATGATGCTGAAAATTCAGCTTTCATCACTGGAATAAATTACATTTTAAAATATACTCAAATTGAAAACGGTTATTTCAAATTCTAATAATATTTCGCAATAGTACTGTTTTGAAGCCTTGGTGAAATCAAGAACAGTGTGTATAACCAAATTTAAAAGTGTTGCATAATATAAGGAAAATTCAGATGTAACTGTTTCTTGAGGGAAAGAGGGAGAAAAAAATATTAGCTTTTCAGTTAATAGCTCATCAGTTAGCGCTGCAGATATTACGAAGTTGACGTGAAGGTCGTGCATGCAGCGTATCACTGAGTGATTCAATTTTGATTAGACAGTTACATAAATCCAATTAGGAAATTGCACCCATCTGCTACCTCATCTGAAGACTAATAATTAAATAAGACTGTGATAAAGAGTTTTAGTGTCCTCTGCATTTCTGTAGCCATGAATGGCTTTAGGGTTCAGAGAAACTCAAAACAAAGATGGATGGATGGATGGATGGATGGATGGAGAACTGTAGGGTGACGGCACTGGACTCACATTAAGTGCTTTAATGGCCTCTGGCTTCACTTTCATATGATTTCATGTTAAACTGGGTGGCAATTCATTAGGTGATCCCAGAGCACAATCACACCCCTCAGAGGAAGGCTCTAAATGAAACTGCGCAAAGGTGGAAAAATGAGAAAAAGATGAGAAGAAGAAAAATAAAAAAAAAAGATGTTCTGATCTTAGCTGCCGGTAGACATGGAAAAGGTGGCAGATTGTGAACTGAAGGGTCATAGTATTTTTTGCTCTCTTTTGGCAAGACTTCTGTTTTTTTTCAGCTTCACCCAGACCAGTGTGTGTGTGTGTGTGTGTGTGTGTGTGTGTGTGTGTGTGTGTGTTTTTAAATTGATTTAATGTATTTTTTTTGACACATTAAAGAGTTAATTCACCCAAAAATGAAAAGTATCCCATAATTTCCTCACCCTCAAAATATCCTAGGTCGGCCTATATATGACTTTTTTCTTTTAGCCAAACACAATCTGAGTTATATTAAAAAATATCCTGGCTCTTCCCATTCTTTATAATGGGAGTGAATGGTACCTGAGATTTTGAAGCCCCCAAAAAGTGCGTCCATCCATTATAAAAGTAATCCCTACGACTCCAGGAGTTAATAAAGGCCTTCTGAAGCGAAGCGATGTGTTTTTGTAAGGAAATTATCCATATTTATAACTTTATAAAATATAATCACTGGCTTTGCAGTAACGGCTGTATGCGAGTCTAACTCCGTCGGAAGAGTGACATCTGATCCGCCGCATGATGTGTTAACGAACACTGAAACACAGGGGACAGAGACAAACAAAACACTGGTCACGAATTAGAAGTCTAAAATGAGAATTTTTAACGATAAATGTGGGAGGAGCTTGAGTTTGTTACCCAGATCTATGTTGAACCGCGAGAGGCATCGACTCTCACCTACACTTACGCTACTCCTACATCATTCATCGTGTCGGGTCAGAGGTCACTCTTCCGACGGAGTTAGACTCGGATAGAGCCAGGATATTTTTTAATAAAAGTCCAATTGTGTTTAGCTGAAAGAAGAAAGTCATAAACACCTACGATGGCCTGAGGGTGAGTAAATCATGGACTAATTTTCATTTTTGGGTGAACTAACCCTTTAATGAAATACATTTGGATCTTTATATATAATTTTAAATGCAAAATATTTGAAAGAAAGCACATCAAACATATAAATATACATTTTAATAAATACACAAAGCAAGCTTGCTAGGCTTTTAAATGATCACAAATAGATCCAAATGCAGAATCAGAATGTTTATACATTTGTTACGGTTTGGGGCCACTGTCGTTCTAATTAAACCTGTGGTTCCCTTTCGTTGTCACTCCGAGTTACCTCGGATGACGACGAATGGGGTTTCGCTTAGAAAGCCTATCAACTTCGAATATTACAAAACGAGCCAATGGCAAAGAAATGCCATGGGTCTGCGGAATTTGCATGACGTAACTCCGCCCCACCTCGTGGGTATAAAAGGAGGAAGTCCGCAACAGCAGTTTATGTTTTCGCTTCGGAGCCAAGTGTATTCTTCTCTCCACAAGCCAACTCTGAATTATCAGCTTCACGAACGAGTGCCTCGAGTGTTGGTGTGACGGCGATCTCCGGCGAGTGCGTGCTTCCTGCTTATCTCTGCAGTGGTTCATCAGAGAGCGCGTGCTTCCCCGGGCGCTTCAACACTTGAGTTTTCTCTCTAAAAGAGCGCACGCGGCACGTCTTTTTAAAGACGGCTCGCCCGTGCATTTAAAAAAAAAAAAAAAACGAATGGTTGCGGCAGCTTGGTATCGGACTCTGATGGGCACGAGCGTTGTCTGGTATGTTTGGGCTTGATCATGCTAGAGCAGCGCTCGTGGATGACTCATGTTCTCTCTGTGGGAACATGATCATCGTGTCATATAGGTCGAGACTCGGTGAACTCGCAAGAGTGAGAGTCCCCTCATCCACCCCCCGATCTTCGGCTGGTGGCCAGGGTGACCTGAGGGTGTTGGTCTGGAACAAGGCGCCGACTCCGTGTCCGTGACCCCAGCCTCCCCTCAACGGCGGTGCCCGCTAGTGAATAGGTGATTCCCACGAGTCTACCCTCTGGTGGCCCGTGTGTTTCATTTAAAGCTACAGAGGATGATACTATGTTCGTAGCAGCTTCACAAGGTGGGTTTGATTCTCTGCGAAGTGACGACTCGTCACAGCTGCCACCCTCTGGTGTGCATACGGCTGTGCCTGAGTCTGATCCAGAGATGACGGCCATGCTTTCCTGGGACGATTGGTTTTTGGGTAAGGCCGCCGACCCTCGTCCACGGCAAACCCCAATACCTTCCCTCCCGGACGTGCATGATGAGATCTCGAAGTCCCAGAAGACCCCCTGGTTTTCTCGGGACCGCTCGCTGATCTCATCCGCCTTTCCCCCCTCGATGGGGCCGCTGTCACGGGTACACTGGGGTTCCCCCGGCTGAACGCTCTGTTGCGATGCTATGTGTCCTCAGAGTGCTTCTTCTCGGCGCAATCCTAAGCACCCGCCCGTGGTCTATGGTTTTCGTCTACATTTGTGGCGAGATCCTATAGCACCACGGGACTGGCAGCCGCCTCTCTGCAGGCCATGGCCATTCTGCTGGTCCTCGACCCAGATGCTCATGGACTTGCACGAGGGCGGGACTGACCCAGGGCTCTTCACTGAGTCGCACGCCGCCACTGACCTTGCTCTCCGAGCGACGAAAGTGGCCGTACGCTCCCTGGGTCAGGTGATGCCTACCATTCTGTGGCTGAACCTGTCTGATGTGCTGAATGTCGCGCGGCCCCGTCTGTCCGACGTTCCCATATCCCAGGTCGGCCTCTTCGGCGGTGCGGTTGAGAACTTCGCCCAACAGCTCTCAACCGCCCATGTGCAGACTGACGTGATTCTGTCCCGATGGCCCGCCGTCCGCTCAGATCCCTCGGTCTGCCCACTGCCGAAGGCGCCCCCCCCCCCCCCGCGGCTCCCACCCCGCCCGTTTAAAGAGACGGGCCGGCTCTGGAAGCCGCGGGCTGACGCCACAGCCCTCTCCAGCCCCGCCCCCCGCTACGTGCCGGGTTAAGCGGCGCTCCTGAGACGGGCTCCAGAGAGATGGGACTCAGTTCTTCCAGGAGTTGGTAGCAGGACCACTCCTTTCCCCGGTGGAGGGCCGGGGAAAAATCCTTATTCTCCTAAGAACTGACTCTCTCGTCTCTGGGAAGACAGAGTTCTCGGACGACACAGAGCGCCGCCCACAAGCCGTGCTCTCCTCGTCCCCCTCTGTCCCAGAGGTGCTTGACACGGCGTGCCGTCCACGGACCGCTTCGCCCCTGTTCCCCTCTGTCGCCAGACCCCTGCCAGAGCAGGCCCCCGCGGGACGACCAGCATGGTCCTCCCCTGGCCCCCTCTGTCAGGGCGCGGTTGCTAACTGTGCCCCCACACCGGGCCGCTATGCCGTCCACGTCTGGGCCAGTTACTCCGCTTCGCTGCCCCTCCGGGGGGACGCCTGTCGTCCGCTTGATCCCGCTGGTTCAGTTCCTGGGAGCCTGGTTAGAGCTTCCCCGTCTGTCCCGCTGGATCGTGCGCACCATCAGGCTCGGCTATGCGATTCAGTTCGCACGGTCTCCTCCCCGCTTCAGGGGAGTCCGCTCCACTTTGGTCGGTGGCAATGCCCCTATCATGAGAGCAGAGATTGCCACCCTGCTGGCGAAGGGTGCAATCGAGACTGTCCCTCCAGCCGAGATGAGGTCCGGGTTCTACAGCCCCTACTTCACTGTCCCCAAGAAAACCGGTGGGTTAGGGCCAATCCTGGACTTGCGCGTTCTGAACCGCTCCCTTCACAGGCTGCCGTTCAAGATGCTCTCCCCCAAACGCGTTCTCGAATGCGTGCGGCCCAGGATTGGTTTGCAGCGATCGACCTGAAGGACGCCTACTTTCATGTCTCCATTCTTCCTCGAACTTCCTCGTTCCTACGGTTTGCTTTCGAGGGGCAGGCATACCAGTACGCGGTTCTCCCTTTCGGGCTAGCCCTGTCTCCTCGCACCTTCACGAAGGTCGTCGAGGCTGCCCTTGTTCCCCTTCGGGAACACGGGGTTCGCATCCTGAGTTATATCGACGACTGGCTGATCCTAGCTCACTCTCGAGATCAGGTTTGCGAACACTGGGACCTAGTGCTCCGGCACCTAGCTCGTCTGGGCCTTCGGGTCAACTGGGAGAAGAGCAACTTTGCCCCGTGCAGAGGATCACTTTTCTCTGTATGGACATCGACTCGGTCGCCATGTCCGCGCAGCTTACGAGCGAGCGCGCGCAGTCACTGCTGACTTGCCTGAGACATCTCAGGAGCAAGAATGCGGTTCCACTGAAACATTTTCAGAGGCTCCTGGGGCATATGGCATCTGCAGCTGCGGTCACGCCGCTCGGATTGCTTCATATGAGACCGCTTCAGCTTTGGCTTCGCGACCGAGTCCTGAGGTGGGCATGGCATCAAGGCACGCTCCGGGTACCAGTTACTCCGACCTGCCGTCAGTTCCTCACCCCGTGGTCGAACCTCAGTTTTCTCAGGGCGGGTGTCCCCTGGAACGAGCTTCCCGGCATGTTGTGGTCTCCACGGATGCCTCCACCACGGGCTGGGGCGCCATGTGCAATGGACATGCTGCTGCGGGCTCCTGGACAGGACCCCAGCGGCTATGGCATGTCAATTGCCTCGAGTTGTTGGCAGTACGCCTTGCCCTGCACCGCTTCCGGGCGTTGCTCAGGGGTCAACACGTACTAGTTCGCTCAAACAATACCGCTACTGTAGCGTACATCAACCATCAAGGTGGTCTACGCTCCCGCCGTATGTCACAACTCGCCCGCCACCTCCTTCTATGGAGTCAGAAGCATCTGAGGTCGCTTCGAGCCATTTTCATTCCCGGAGCCCTGAACTGTGCAGCCGACGAGCTCTCACGGCTTCAGCCCCTCCCGGGAGAATGGCGACTCCATCCCCAGTCGGTTCAGCTGATTTGGGACCAGTTCGGGGACGCACAGATAGATCTGTTTGCCTCTCACGACTCGACCCATTGCGCCCTGTATTTTTCCCTGACCGAGGGCACGCTCGGCACGGATGCACTGGCACACAGCTGGCCGCCGGGCCGCAAATATGCGTTTCCCCCAGTGAGCCTTCCTGCGCAGACCTTGCGCAAGGTCAGGGAGGACGAGGAGCAGGTCATTTTGGTCGCGCCGTATTGGCCCGGCCGGACCTGGTTCCCCAAACTTGCACTCCTCGCGACAGCACCTCCCTGGCCCATTCCTCTGAGGAAGGACCTTCTTTCTCAGGGACGGGGCACACTGTGGCACCCTCGCCCCGATCTCTGGAGCCTCCACGTGTGGCTCCTGGACGGCTCGAGGTAGGTTTGAGTACCCTTCCACCAGCAGTGGCGGCTACCATCACTTCCGCTAGAGTGTCGTCCACAAGACACGTCTACGCGTTGAAGTGGAACCTCTTCGTCGTCTGGTGCTCTTCTCACCGAGAAGACCCCCGGAGATGCTCGATCAGCGTTGTGCTTTCCTTCCTTCAGCAGGGGTTGGAGCGAAGGCTGTCTCCCTCCACCCTTAAGGTCTATGTTGCCGCCATTGCCGCACACCATGACCTAGTCGAAGGTAAGTCGGTAGGGAAGCACGACCTGGTCATCAGGTTCCTGAGAGGACCGAGGAGACTAAATCCTCCTCGCCCTCCTCTCGTTCCCTCTTGGGACCTCTCAGTGGTTCTAACTGCCCTGAAGAGTGCTCCCTTTGAGCCCCTGCAGTCAGTCGAGCTTAAGTTCCTGTCAATGAAGACAGCGCTCCTGGTTGCACTGGCCTCCATCAAGAGGGTAGGGGACCTGCACGCATTCTCCGTCGACGAAGCATGCCTGGAATTCGGACCGGCTTTCTCTCACGTGATCCTGAGACCCCGGCCCGGATATGTGCCCAAGGTTCCTACCACTCCCTTTCGGGACCAGGTGGTGAACCTGCAAGCGCTGCCCCCGGAGGAGGCAGACCCAGCCTTGGCACTGCTCTGTCCAGTACGCGCTCTTCGCGCCTATGTAGACAGGACGCGGTGTTTTAGGACCTCAGACCAGCTCTTTGTCTGTTATGGTGGGAAGCTGAAGGGAAAGGCTCTCTCCAAGCAAAGGTTGTCTCACTGGATAGTGGACGCCATTGCCTTGGCTTACCAGCAGCAAGGTCGACCGTGCCCCCTTGGTGTGACGGCCCACTCCACCGGAGTGTGGCATCCTCTTGGGCTCTAGCGCATGGCGCCTCGCTAACAGACATCTGCAGAGCTGCAGGCTGGGCGACACCTAACACATTCGCCAGATTCTATAATCTCCGAGTGGAGCCAGTGTCCTCTCATGTACTCGCTTCAACTAGCTAGTACCGGACCCGCTCAGGTGTCTTCGCTTGCTCGCCATTCCACTCCTCGGACTGGATACGTGCGATATTCTCCTCAGGTGAGCTTTTCCGAAAGCCCTGAGTTCCTCCAGCACTCCTGACGTCGGCGCCAGTGTCTCTTGCCTGCGCGTCGGCTAGGTGCCTCCCGTGTGCATGGTCCCTCCCCTGAGCGACCCCCACATGTGTATTTCCACTGTAAGCCTCTCTGAGCATGTGTCTTTCCCTTGGCAAGCCACCTTGCCACCCCTGGGGTTGAAATATTCCACCTGCGGCTGGACACCCCAGTGTTCTCCATATGTTCCTTCGGGTCATATGTGTATTCTCTAAGTCCCCCCCCCTGGGTTGGCATTAATTGCATACTTCCCCTAGCTTGGGATATGCTTCCCAGTGTACCTTGGTATTCCTGTGTTAAATGGAGTCCTTCGTCCAGTCTAGGACAGGGATCTCGATTTACGCAGGGCACTGGAAGACAGCTGAGAAGGTGGCGTGATTAGACTGGTAACCCCATTCGTCGTCATCCGACGTAACTCGGAGTGACAACGAAAGGGAACGTCTCGGTTACGTATGTAACCCTCGTTCCCTGAGTAGGGAACGGAGACGTTACGTCTGCCTGCCACTTTCCGCTGTACCGCGGGGATCGCCTGAGCTCAGTCTTGGCTCCTCAGCGAAGAAACATAAACTGCTGTTGCGGACTTCCTCCTTTTATACCCACGAGGTGGGGCGGAGTTACGTCATGCAAATTCCGCAGACCCATGGCATTTCTTTGCCATTGGCTTGTTTTGTAATACTCGAAGTTGATAGGCTTTCTAAGCGAAACCCCATTCGTCGTCATCCGACGTAACGTCTCCGTTCCCTACTCAGGGAACGAGGGTTACATACGTAACCGAGACGTTTTAGTACATCACATGACTCAGCAGCATTGTGGTATATTGTTAGTATATTCTGGCAGTGAGTTTGATGGCATGGCAGGACGCAGTCACACCTCAGCGGCCCCTGGCTCTCGGCCCCACATCTCTGTTTCTGGCTCCCTAAAGTGAGCACTCATTCTCACTGCTGCATGCAATTTCACGGTGTCAATCCCTCTCCCAAACAAACCCGCCTGCAAGAAATATTTAGCTCTTTACCTCAATGCATATAAACACAGAGCAAAGACAGGAAATGGAAAGCTTGAATGTTTTTGCATGTGTAGGTGTGCCGAAAGCTCACATACGAAGCAGAAGACATGCAACATTTTTAATGTGTGTGATAGCTTCACTCTGACTCGACACTAAAATAAAATATTATTCTTATTTACTGGTAGCAAAAAATCACACCTGTTCCCCCCATACTTAGTATGCCACTTAAACCACAATTAAACACACCATGGAAAATCACATCAGATGCAAATGTGTCTTGTACCGTTTTAGTGCATGTAATAATCTGTGATATCGCCGATGGAATATTGCATGTCATCTCATGGAATGACATGTTTAAAGCCTCAGGACCATACGTTGATATTCCAAACATATTCTGTAAGAATATGCAAAGATATCGTCAGCATGAGAGACGCTCTGGGAGGAGGAACGCTGGAGCGTGGCTTTTAATACTGAGCGCAAATTATAGAGACCTGCAACACAACCTCAGTGCCTTTTAACGTTCAGATGCAGATGTTCAAAGCCCTCAGATGTGTTTGAATTGCACAGCCTAATAGAAATATATGATTCTGTCAAGTCGCTCTTGGAACTTGATTGGACAGGTGACAGCTTTCCACCTAACCAATCAGTGTGAGTGGTTTGCTTGTCAAGCTTGGTTTTTCAACTGAGGAATTGAGTCGTTTTTAGAGCAGTGAGGTTTTAAATGGGATCCAAAAAGATTTGGGTTTGAACATCTTTAATTTAGACATTATATTGTAGATGTGGTCTAAGCAATGGGTTTTCAAACAGGGGTCAATTTAAATAGATTTTTTTTTTAAGGTTTTAAGGTCAATATTTTGAGATAATAATAATTTGCACTGGGTTTAGTGCATCAACAATATGAAGGGTCATTTTTAAATATTTATTTAATGCATTTTATATTATTTACCCAGACATTAACAGTGTCAGCCCAGATCTGGCCCACATCTGGTACGCGTTGAATCCAAATGTTGCTGTCTGGGTATGTAGCCTATGAATTACGTAATTTTAAATAAAGGAAGAAAAAAATAGGTCCCTAGCAAAGGGAATCAATATATTTGGGTGACTTTGGTATTAAAAATATTGAATCAAGGGAAATATTTTTTAAGAAAAACCATTGTAAATTTTGGATTTTAATCACACTTTGAATATAGTCCACAAATCCATGCCTTTTTGTGGAGCAGGATTCAATTTGTTCTCATTGTACGGAAAAGAGCAGTGTGAACATTCTTCAGAATATCTTCCTTTATCTTCCACGGAAGAAAGAAAGTCACACAAGCTTGGAACGACACGAGGGCCAGGACATTTTTCAGTTAAGCCACATTTCACTCAGATATGGTCTCACAACCTTTATCTAAACTCAAGGACACAGGTCTCCCTCAGCTATGATTTATCCTCTTGCGGATTCCATCAAAACTGATTGACGGCGTTGACAGAAAGCTGCTCACATGTGTGTGAAATGTAATTAGGGGCCCCGGAGCCCACGGGGCGGCGATAGACGTGTTTTTCCAGCACTATAGCAGACAAGTCTCCTTCATCGTTGGTGTTTAAATGAGAAGGTGCGAGGAGCATCGCTGTCACTCAAGAGTTTCTCCATTACGTCTCCTCTACGGCCGGCCAGGAGCTGTGAAGGAGAGGAAGAGCAGAGGAGGATTTGCTGGGAAAGACGGCTGAGTGCTGGTTTTTCCGGTTCCATTTCACCACGGGATTTTAGGGGGATTAAAGGGTTGGGTGAATTGGGATGGGAAGTGATGCGCTTGGGCTTCAGGCGAGGATGGCGAGAGAGGTTAAGGAGCAGGAATGGCTGGGATGAGCAGAAGTTTTTTACCATCACTTTCTGAGCTGGACTTTGTCCAGTCAAAAAAATCACAAGAGGCTTAACGGAGGCTAGCTGAGCAATATCCGCCATCCCGCCACTGCTGACTGCTGTATCCATCAGCACGAGAGAGAGAGAGAGATTATGGAGATGGATTTTGCTAAACTAAGAGCTATCAAAATGATAATTTAGGGAGAGGTTTTCACATAAACCTCAGAGAGGCATATCAAAATTCATTTCTATAAAAAAAAGAAAGAAGACGATGACTCCTGGAGCTAGGAACAAAATGAAACTAATCATCAGGAGTCTTGCGTTAAAAAAAAAATAACATTTTCAATAAGCTGTTATTTTCATCATCTTCCATCTTCTCTGATAAATAACCATCTTCACAGTATTTGTTCTCTGTCTGAGAATGGCTTGTTATTTCCAGCCTTGTATTTTTAGAGCTGCAGAGATGAGCTCAAGTTTATCCCTGCAATCTCTGATGTGGAAGGAAAATTCCTCTAGAGTTCTTCCAGAGGGATCAACATACGCAGAAACCTGCTCAGATGCTGCTCCAATCTCACCATATGGGGATAAAATAAGAAATTGTCATGTATTAAATAAAGAAATTCCTCCTCGTCCCTCTAATAGTGAGGGCTTGTGCAAGGACAATGCAGGCCTGAGGCACACGACTTCTCGCATCTCGTCCTGAATTAACATCTCTCACCAACCAGCTGGCTGTTCAACTCTACCCTATACTGCCATATTTACAATATATATTTCAAAATATGCATGGAGACCTGGAAAATAGTCCCGCATAATTGGTCAATATCATGTTTCATATTAAAGGAATGATGCAATTTTGTTGGCCAACCCCGGCTCCCTCAACAAAAAGCCAATAGGGTTTTTCTATTGATTTTTGGAATTCATTCCCATTGACTTCCATTGAGCTCAAACAGTAGAACATAGCGCTAGCAACAGCAAGGTCGTTGGTTTGATTCTCAGGGAATGCATGAACTGACAAAATGCATAGCTATGAGTAGTAGTATCTGGAAAATGTATGAATTTAAGGTGAACGTTATTTTGCCAAGTACAAAACATATCTCTCCTGGATCAACCTGGATCAACATCTTTATTTATGCTGGAGCAACTTTCTAAAACAATAAGCAAGCAAGCAAGCAAATTTTATTTTTATCCAAACAAATCAATGCAGTTCAAAGTGCTTTACAGGCACAAAAATTCAAAGAAAATACAAATTCAGGTAAAAAACAAGAATAAAATAAAAATGTATAAGGATTTATTAAAATGATGAAACAACATTAAATTACAAACATTGTAAAATATTATAGGAAGGCCAGACTAAAGAGATATGTTTTTAATTTAGACTTAAAACTATTTATATTTTCAGCAACTGTAAATAAGTTTACAGTTTATGTCAAGTTTAGGCTTACGACCAAGGGTTAGGTGCTTCTACATCAGTGTTATACAAGGATTGTAGACAAGGATATTCACAGTGACCATGAATATAATTCATGTGAAGTACCTAAAATAATTCCAACGTGTCCATCAGTTTGTAAAACAAACATAAAAAGATGTGTACAACAGAGTAAAAATGAGAGCATATATGGAGCAAGATATTTCAATGGGTTTGTGAAAACATTTGTTAATGTGCCATAGAAACGTTGTTCTTGTCAAATGTATGCACATATGTGCCATCTTGTGCTCATATGTTCATATGCTGTATGGAAACTGGCACTCACAGAGATGCTGGTTGTGTATGACTCAATCATTCAATATTTATTTCACACCTCATCATCTGTGAATTACTCATTCGGATATTTAATGTGAATTTCTGAATTCATCACCAATGTAAAGCACTAAGAACTGACTAGTCAGCATTACGTCACGGTTTCATCATCTGGATTTTAAAAATGAAGGAATTCATATATGCTACAGTCATGATCAGTGTCATCAGGAATCCAGTGACAACATTTCTGTTTATGAAATGTGTGGGCTGAAGAGTGGATGAGTTAGAGACTCAATCCAGCACTTTGGTGAGAAATTTCAGGGTTGAGATACTAGGGCATTTAGATCTGCAAGTTTAATTGGATAATGTTCTCTCACACACAAACACAAACTAAATCTTTACTAAGCAACACAAACATTTTTTTGTTATAGAAAACAAAATTGACTTTTTCGTTCTCTATTGCCAGGCCTTATAATTCCTCCAGCTCGCTCTGTCCTTGAGTTAGAAAGCAAACGCCTGCAGAATTGCTTCACGGTTGGTGACTCCATCTCAGTGAATGGACAGTGAAAATGTGTGTGTGTGCCTGTGTGTGGATCAAATCCTTTTCGAATTGACTTCTGCAGACTAGTTTACTGTATGGATAGTGAGACAAACCTGCCCGGTATGTTACTGTCATTGTATTTAGAAAAATTCTTCCCTGTGTATCAGTGTGTAAGCACAGATGCAGTTATGTGTCTGACATATGCTATTGCTGCTAAGGTTTGCTGAGCTGAACACTGTGTTGGTAACGCAAGCGTATCTTATCTGTGTCTGCAGGTGAGAGCTTCTAATGTCTTCTGAAAAGAGCTAGTGTGAAACCATGCACAATACTACAGCAAACTTGTATACAGTGCCAGCATTGTCAGTAACATGTTATGTAAACCAATTTTGGAAGCAGTTATTTTACATTCCTGTTCCCTGTGCTATACACTTATTATAGTTATTACAATAACTGGGTAAAAAACTAGGTATTAACCCTGAACCTACCTCTAAACCTAACCTTAACCCATGTACTGTAGTTTATATTAACCAGTGGTTTCATAGGTAAGTACACGTATGTACTGTAAAATAAAGTGCACCCCCGATTTTTTTATTTTTTTAAGTATTTATTTATTAGACGTAAAAGACCATGTTATAACATTCTCATGCTCAATTAAACATCTGGAAATATCCAGAGATTTTTTATGTGAAGTCTAGGCTAAGTCAAGTCATGTAAAAGTCATGAAAAATTTCTATATTTAATATATTTTTTCCTTCTTTTTTCAGTTCTAAAGTTTCTTCAGCTAGAAATGACTAAATGATTTAAAAAACACTGCCTCTTACATATGGCAGATTCATATATTTATAAATTGTTTGTTTTATAAATATATATATATAACCCATGGCACTGGTGATGGCCATGGTTTACAACATCAATAGTAGCCAGTAATTAAAAGTTGTGAAATGTCATGGAAATTCATTGGTCAGAAAGTACGGAAATGAGTGGCCCATGAATGATGATAGAGTGTATGCTTTACCACTAGGCCACCTGAACTTTTTTTTTAAATCATTAACATTCATTACTTTGCTATTTATTCATTTTTTAAACGAAAATGCAAATAAATCCTCTCCCATCTCTATAACACAGACACATAGGCTAATGCAGGGCACTTGACACCGAGTCCACATTGCAAGTTTGCACAGACATCTGCTTTGTCCTGTGTTTCACCTGGTTTCAATAATCATTATATATATCTGTGTGCCTCTCTCTGACAGACTCTCACTTGAACCATAAAAAGAGAACCATAAAAGTTGAGCTTTTTTCGCTGTGTTTCGTCATTAGGTTGACTTCTCTGATAGCTGTTCTCAGCTGTTTGGAGAACTGATGGTCATGAACTATCAATGTGTTTCTTGCCATTTTAAAAACGTAACATAAAGGGAGCAGAACTTGTTTTTGCCATGTATGTCAGTTCACTTCAACAAATTAAACCAAATTAGAGATGGATTGTACTTCGCACTAGTGCTGTCACGATACTGGAATTTCTAACTTCGATACGATATCATGAAAAATATCGATATTTGATACCATTTTACTGGCATACAGATACTTTTATTATTATCTAATCATTTTTTGATAATTTGGGTAAAATAGCGTACACACAGGATGGCTTTATTTGAAACTAAATTTACAAGACAAGAGACAAGTAAACGGTCAGTTATAAAATAAAAAACATATAAACAAATTGCAAATGATAGCATAAATAAATGCAATAGAATAAAGAGACAAATTAAATAAATACGGCTTTAAGTTCAGGTGGGTCTAACAGTAGCATTAGGGTAAGAAATACTACAGAAATTAAATAAAGTAATCAATTGTAAAATAACACTGGATATTCTTCTTTGTAAAAATAAAATACAGATTAATGCTTACAATTAAAGTTATTCAGTCAAGAGCAGCAGGTTTATTAGGCTGCTGTCACTTTAAGAGCTTATACACGGATCCAATATACTGTTACACAACATGTGTTTTCTTTCTTAACTATTTACATTCTAAAACTGACTGTGTTTCCCTGAATACTCACCAAGACGGGCATTTTGACAATTTTGTGTGTATTTGACCTTTTAAGAGCAAAAAGCCATGAAAAAGAACTCAGTTTGGTACTTTCGGGCTTTTTGAAAGGCGGCTTTATGTGCGAAACCTGAGTAATATTATGAGAGGAGGCGGGTTTGGGTCAATTCGCCATCGGAGAGAAGAGAAGGAGAACATGCAGCCGCTATCTATGTATCAATACTGCAGAAAAGGTGTATTGGAACAGCTTCACATATTTCAGTATCGATACGTATTCAAATATAGATATTTTTGACAACACTACTTTACACTTCCATTTTCAGGCTTCAATGAGGTTCAGAAAAAAGCTTTTTACATCTTCCAAAGGTACTACTATGTGACATCAGTCCACAGCAAAAGCTCTAGTGTGAAAACACCATAAGTGTAGCCATTTATCTCTAATTTACCTTCAATCTTGGTCGCTTTCATTGCAAACAGTTTTTCTGCTTTGGGAGGAGTGCAATAGGATGTTGTTTGGACAGAGTTCAATCCATGTGGTCAGTCTTGGAGAAAGAACAAAACGCATGAAGTCATTTTGTAAAGGCTGAGACACGCGATGAGGAAAAGAAATGCCTTGATCGTCACCTTCGACTCCTTTCTGGCCCAGAATGAAAAAGCCTCATAACTTCACAGAAGTAAAATGGCAGCGGCTCCAATGATACATCAAGCCCGTGACCCGCGGCCCCTCGGATAGGTCATGTGTAAAGCTCTCTGGACGGCCCTTTGAAAAGCAGGATTGCTGTGTCCATCTATCTCAGAACATGAAAGGCAGACGCAGGGGTTCTGCAGGTGCAGATGTGTCTTGTGCTCAAGGTATTTATGGCTTCAGGAACGCCTTACGATCACTGTGGCGTATCAGGAAGGAAATGCACCGTGAATCATCCTAGCTGGGGTATTCAGAGATGTTTCAGGGTGGTGTGATGCAGTGAGTGAATCTTAAGGATGGCAAGGAGTGCCAGTCACCATTTTGCTCCTGCCCAAACAGCAACATAGTTTCGGCCCAGATCCGGGCCACATCTGGTACATGTGGATTCAACACGTACCAGTTGTGGGCCGGATCTGGGCCGAGTCCACGTTGCTGTCTGGGTGAGAAAGAAACTCAACACCAATGAGACTGTCTTTGTCCCTGTAATAAAGGTGCATTCACTTTTACCATTGCTTAAAGGAACACGGCAACTTTTTGGGACTTTAGCTTATTCACTGTATCCCCCAGAGTTAGATAAGTCCATACATACACTTTTTATCTCTGTGCGTGCTGTAACTCTGTCTGACGCACCCACCGCTAGCCTAGCTTAGCACAAAGACTGGAAGTAAAAGGGCTCCAGCTAGCATACTGCTCCCAATAAGTGACAAAATAATGCCAACATTTTCCTATTTATATGTTGTGATTTTTATAGTCACAGTGTGTACAAATAACAAGGTCATATGAGACACAGCCATCTTTTAACCGTATACATACTGGGAACTATATTCTCAGAAGGCGAAGCACTGCTACTTGGGCGGAGTGATTAGCGCAACACTCTGAGCGAACTCTCTGCTCCTCACGGGGCATCTCAGGCACTGTGAGCAAATCACTCCGCCCAAGTAGCAGTGCTTCGCCTTCTGAGAATATAGTTCCCAGTATGTATACAGTTAAAAGATGGCTCATATGACCTTGTTACTTCCGGTCTTTGTGCTAAGCTAGGCTAGCGGTGGGTGCGTCAGACAGAGTTACAGCACGCACTAAGATGAAAAGGGTATGTATGGACTTATCTAACTCTGGGGGATACGGTGAATAAGCTAAAGTCCCAAAAAGTTGCTGTGTTCCTTTAACAACATTTTATGTGTAAAAATCCAGTCATTTCAAAACGAATCTGCGCGATTGGGAGTTTTGCTGAGGGTGGAAATGTTCCCTTGACAGATTTAGCTTGTGTTCAAGTTGGTCACGCGAATTCACCATATTGATCAACAGAAAGCTGCTTGGTTTGAAAGTGACCTCTCTGACCCAAAGTTGCTTTGGATAAAAACAGAATTCCCAGTTCTTTTGGCCACTGAATTTCTATGGCTTTTTCATTGACTATTACAGCTGTTCGTTATTGGATATTGATTCTTAACATACATTTATTTATTTTTCTATTTATTTTTGCTGACATTATTTTTTTCTTATAGTGATTGCACTCAGAAGGAGAAAGATTCAGCCAAATACATTTTGGAGCTGACTAGGGGAATAAATCAATAGAAGAATCTTAAAAATCGACATTTTCATCGATTTACAATTAGTTTTTGTAGTTTTATTGGTTTCCTTGAGTTTTCTAGACCTGGAAATCTTCTCAAATATTATGACAAATGTCATAAAAACTCTATAATTATTAAACTACTATAGAGTAGGTGAAAACAGTATGTGACAAAAGTAGTATGTCCAAATTCACAGTATAAAAGAGGTGGCAATTACTTCCAGCCATATTCTGAAGTGTGCATACGATGAATACTGTACTATCCCATGAGTCTACGGGAGAGGATTTATGAATGACAGGGAAGTGATGCTGGTAGTGACAACATGGTGAACACATTCCTAATACACAGAACATACTTTACTTCAAAAATTCTAAATAAGTACTACCTCAAAATTTCAGACGCAAGAACATAGTTAGATCGCCATTTACCAGCACTAATAGCATGAAAGTTCATACTTGTCTGGTAAGGAAGAAACAAATAATATTTTAAAATGACTATTTTAAATGCATTTTAAAACGTCACAAATATCCTACCAAGAAAGAATAGCGGTATTTATTAGTTTACTCCTCTTTCTCTTTTTATTTTCAGCCACCCCACACCCCTTTCGATGCATCTGCCTCTCCTGATAAGGACGGCATACGTCACCTTTACAGCATTATTAAAACGTTTCTCCCAGGCAGGATTGAAATGATTATCTCCTTAGGCTGACGGGAGAAAGTTAGCAGATAGCCCAGCTCCATCCCAGGTCTATCTGGACCTTCCCTTTGAAGCCGGGGACAGACTGGCTGGGTGGTTGAAGATTACGGCACTCGCTTAAACCGGCCACAATGAGGGGAGTAAATAAGGCGGGAGGGAGGAGAAGTGTGGGAGGTGGAGGGAAGAGGCGGTAGACGATAACAGGACTGTCTGCTCCTCCTCTGTCTCTCTCTCTGCGATGGCAGTGTGCTGACTAGGTGCCAGGGACTTACTGTCAAGGAGAAAGAGGGCAGGATCAGTTGCAGGCAGACAGTAGAGGAGAGAGAGACACTTTTCCAGAGTCTAAGCCTCGCTTTCTCAATCCCTTCGGCACTCCGGGTTCTTAATCACACACATTATGTATGCACACCATGTGTCGTGTTGTGCTTTGAAAATGAATCTTAAAATATCTGCAACCTGTCTCACCTTAGCTATTTGTTTTTTGAATATTCTCAAGAATTTTATTCATGGAGGAAGATTGAACTGTCTTTTTTGGCATGAAACAATTGAATTAAGCATGCAAAAACTGGCCTGTTATCCATGTTTCATTTAGTTAATCTCACATCGTTTATTAGACATATTGAGTGTTATGCTCTGAATATTTTAAAAGCAATTATGATTTTAACTGTCGAATGGCCTGGCAAATAAACTTTTAATTCTTGTCTGGGGAAAATTATTTATTGTCCTCTGAGTTTGTGTTTTTAATTGAATTCTTTTTCTCTACTATAGTAATTACTGTCTTATTCAAATTAGTCGGTACCTCTAATAAGGTTGTTGACCTTAAAATCTGCATGAACAATGAAGCAAGTTGGGCTAACAACCGAATAATTACAAGAGTCATGCCGTGAAGTTTCATTAAAATAAATTATTTCCAGTGTATTGCAAAGTTGGTTATTCTGTCGGGATATGAAAATGTTAGGAAGGGTTCCACATCACTTTATGTAATATTCGGTGTTCAAAATGTAGTCAAAGTTGCATTTTATGTTGTATTGTGATGGGGGTTGCAAACATTTCAACAGAGGGGGTATGAACAATTTATTTATTTTTTTAATTTATGCCCCCGCTTTTTTGAAAACATAAGTAAGCCTGTCAATGCATTTTAAAGGGGCTCTATGTAGAATTCAGAAACTCTTGTTATTAGCGACACCGGTGGCCATTAAGTGAACTGCAGCCACCAGCTTATTGCTCGTACTCATGCCATGTTATGTACAAGGCCCCGATATAATCATATACTTATTTGCCTACAAGTAAAAACAAGTTGTACCTTTGCAGTGATATACTGTTTACGAACGTTTAGGTGAACCTGAAAATGTGCTGTGCGCTTTCCTCTCAATAATAAAATAAAATAATAAAACACACAACAAAAATGACAAGGTGAGAAAACAGCAGTTAATGGTGCAGTCTGTAAGAATGACAGCTAGTGGTGGAAATAGATACTGCATTCGAAATTCAAAATATCAGAGATCGTTGTTTCCGGCCCCTCGACGCTCACGTCAGTTTGAGGACACGCAACAGGAACGAGCGCAATAGACAATAAAAGCCGGGGAGACTTACACACTGTAAGTTGATGAGTTGATTTATCCGCATTCTAAAGGGGTTAAGGTTTTTTTTTAATTTTTTTTATTATGTTCTCTTAGGTGCAATTATAGTATTGCTATAGTTTTTTGGACAAAAACCTTTTAAAATGGAGTGATTTATAACCCTTTCTGACCCTGTTTCTCATCCTCTGATTCAAACAGTCTGTTTTGGGGGTGTTTCCCCTTTAAGAGTTCAGTGTTAACGCCCACTGTAATGATTGGCTAACGTCAGTGCTTATACATAAAAAGTAGTTTTAAGATGAAATACTTTACAGTGTGCGGCGTCGTTAATGGGCCCAGAATAGTCGGCGCGGCCTGATCTTTAAGAAAACGTTTTCTGGCAAAGCCAGCATCATACTGCGATTTGTTCTCAAAACAGTCATCCTTGAAATGTAGAGATCACACGCTTAAATGAACACTGCTGTGACTGGGACGTCTGCAAAAAATAAACTGCATCCATTTTTCCCTGACGTCTGGATCTTTCGGCAGCGTATTCAAACTTGTTGTTTGTCCACAGCCAGGAACAGCACGTCTGCGTGGCGTCACGATCTCCACTCGCTGCACGTCGACTGAACACCTGTGGGCGCCACAGCGATGTGATAATGTGGGATGAGGCGTAGTCGTCTTGGGCTTGAGGCGGTTATATGCAAACGACTGGAACGTCACTTCGTACCGTGACGTCACTTCATACCATGGATCCACAACGAGCTGTATTTAGAGCTTGATTAAATAAATTGTTTGTTTATAATGGGGAGGACGTCTTAAGCTATGAAACTTGCAGGAAGTTTTAATGGTACAAAGACCTCTTATATACCAAAAGATCAAGGCAAATTTGGTTTCTCATGTCATGACCCCTTTAATATGCTCTCGTTCATAGGGATTTTTAGATGGATACCGATGCTTTTTAGATTGGGTAGAATCCGCAATCTGACCCAGTTTGTTTGCTGGCTGCAATACAAAAACTGTGTTTCTTGCCAACTGGCATCCCGGGGTGTTGAAATACTATTGGGTGAACTGGCAGTGGACGAGATCACACAGACCAAAACAAAAACAGAAACTCCAACACGGAACGCACATTTCAGAGTAAAATAACTGGCTGTAGAGAGAAACGAGTATGTGAACTCAACATGTTATCTAAATATTTGCAAACATATTATGGTAGAGTGAAAAAGTTACATACAGCACCTTTAAGAAAGCATCTGATCATAGAGATGTGGATATGTTTGCACTGGCTCTGCTATTCACCAGTATTATGTCAACAGATGAGGTAAAAAAATGTACACTGTAATGATAGTTTGATTATAAAGTATATGTGACTATAGATCTACTGTAGCTATGTGAGACTATAGATTGAATTAATCCCTTAAAGTACAGAATGGCTCTTTCGGCATTATCCTGAACATTCATTTAACGGAAGAGAGACTCCCGGGAGCGTAAATATCACATCATTTTGATTTTACTGATGAAAACTTACAGACAAAAATGTTTTGGTACAAGCTGTTCACACATTGGCAATAAAAAAGCAATTAATACATGATACATAAATAATACAAATTCTTACATATAGCCCCTTTAACATTAATTCTATAACAGAAAACAATCCTGATAGCATTAGCGCTAGAGATATACACTAGCTTTGAAAATTATACAAAAATACATTTGCACTCCCGCTGAGAGCTTCAGCTAATGGTCCTCACGGAGTATATGCCCATCTGTACATCGTCACGTCCTCTGATATGGCTTTGGGCGAGCACACACAGACCTGAGACCTCACACACACACAAGCGGCTACATCTACATCCATCTTTTTGGCCAGAGAATGGGCTAGATCTGCCAGTTTATGAAAATCACAGGCCAGTTATGAGGAGATAGAGATGAACCGGCCTGAAATCTGAAGCTGCAACATCTCCACATCTAACATACACTGAACATAATAGATCCAGCAGTTTGAACTAACATGAGGTTGAATAAGATTTCCTTTGTAAACAAGAAGTACACATTTTACAGAAATTATTTACTTTAAAAGAATAAAAAAAGTGCAAACTTAATGTAAATTTTTCAGTTAAATTCAAATCTAGTAGTTTAAATGTATATTCAATTCAATTAGCTAAACTTTAGATTGCTTTTTTGATCCACTTAAGTAGTATGCAAATACATAATTTCATAATTCTATTGTCTTATATATAAAGGGGAATATAAAATGTACTGCAAAATGTTTTTATTACCAAAATATATTTTAATGTAATTTATGTTGAAACTTACAATTTAGTATGCTTAAAAATATATGCATTTTAAATGTAATATCAATTTCAGTTCATTTTTGTGACGCGCTCCGAGACGACAGAAAAAGAATCCTGTTTGTTTTCTTTCTTTATTTATTTATCATAATAAAATTAGAGTTTTTTTTCCAGACCTTTTATAGTTTCGAGTATTACTTTTATCTGTACGACCAAAAATAACAGAGTATTTTAAGTTGTTTCCGCTGTTATTAGGGAAAAAAATGCAAGAAATCGCGCAAGGGTCTTTATGTCCTGTGCATGTAAGCACACTAATACTTAGTGTACATATAGGCTACTTGTAAAGTTACTTATAGTCAGTAGAACGTCTGTTAGGGAGCATCAAAATAAAGTGTTAGCAGATATTAATCAGACAGTCAGTTAAGTGGCTTCAAGTACTATGTATTTACATCGAGAAATAAGTACAATGTACTTATTGTGTGGATGTTGTATTGTAAAACACTTTTGCTGCTATTGAGGTGTGATACGGGTAAGGTAAGGGTCAGGTTTGGTGGTATGGGTAGGTTTAAGGTTGGGTTAAGGTGTATGGGAAGGGTCAACAGTGTGATTACAAATGTAATTGCATACATTAATTACAGCTGTAATTGCATGCAGGTATTTTCAAAATATAAGTACAATGTAAAAACATGTATGAACACATTAAGTCTATTGTATCAAATTATTAGTCCCACTTTATATTAAGTGGCTATAGGTACGATGTACTTACATTGAAATGAATTATTTTATACAATGGAATTATAACCCTTACACCTTAACCCAACCTTAAACCTACCCATACCACTACACCTGACCCTAACCTTACCCGTAACACACCGCAATAGCAGCACAAGTTTTACAATACAACATCAACAGAATAATTACCTTGTACTTATTTTTTTGATGTAAGTACATAGTACTTAAAACCACTTAATATAAAGTGGGACCAAATACTGTAATGACTGCTAGTTGACATGTAGTTACTTATAGTGAGAGTAGAATGTCTAAAGTTGACCATCAAAACAGAGTGTTACTCAAATTGGTTTAAAATCTAAAATAAAATGATATGTGGAACAAAACTGGACTAACAAATCATTTGAAAACAATAGGATTAAAATTCACTGTTCACCAAATGTTTGCTACAACTGCATGCTGCGAATCAATTGGTTTAAGGTAAAACTCTGGCAAAGAGCCCAACACTATATTTCACTTAAATTTCACCCAAAATCACATTACCTTGTTTCATTGCTCTTGCCCGTTTGACACACTGTATGAAACAAACCGTCCTATATTAAACCAGAGTGTTCATACATTTTCAATGCTCTCTGATTGTATTATATCGGAGGGCGACGGCAGATTGAATCACTGGCTCGGGGGATTAATTGCAGGTTTTGTAGGTGTCTCAACACTTCCTGACTCCTGTGGTTTGTTCTCTGGAGTGTTGTGCCTCTTATGAAGAGTAATCTCAACAAACACACCACCACAAGACCATCTCTGGGAAAAGATTTCTTAATATGGACTGTGCCTGTAGGGGCCTGTTGACTCAGCGGGGTTATGATGGAAAGCTTTCAGTTGGATTGATGGTTATTAATTCTGCTGTTCCACAGTTCTTCACTTTTTTCCCTCTGAGTTATTATTTATCTACCATATTTTGTCCCCTTTGGGGAGGGTTAGATGGGTTTATGGAACATTGTAATGTGTATGCTCTCTTATTCACAGAGTTTATTGCCAAATTTGTTTCTCCCTAAATGGCTGAAAATGCATGGAGCCCATCAGCAATTAAGTTGAGGCAAGGAGGGAAATGGGTTTACGAACTGGCGCTAATGTTTGCCTTAATTTTATAATTTCATTTTGAAGAGCAGACAAAATTGGATTTTGCAGGCAGTTTTTTAATGAAAATGGAGGAAATCAATGTAGGATAAACGACTCTGAGTCATTGGCAACATTTTGAAAAGTGCAGTACGAATTCCATGAATAGATTGAAACGCAGTTTCCTGGTGCTCTTCACAAAAGCTCACCAAGTTCTTCACCAGGAAACATCAAGAAACCCATGTACCTTTCACATTTCATTATCCAATAAAATCCACTTTAGATATTCTACTAACTAAAAGTAACTTTGCAACTACATGTCAACTAACTCTCATTAGAATATTAGTAGACTGTTAGGTTAGGGTTCGGGTTAGTAGATTAAGTTGACATGTAGTTGTAGAGCTACTTATAGTCAGTATAATGTCTGTTGAGGAGCATCAGAATAAAGTGTTAGCAGATATTAAGCAGACAGCCTAAAAATACTCTAATGAGAGTTATAATGACATAACATTGCACATTTTCTTATAGTGAGTGAAATTTCTAAAGTGGACCATTGAAATAAAGTGATTTTCTAGAAACTAGATTTTCACATTTTCTGAAATGCATTTGTGGTGAATTTTTGAAAATCCCCTACCAATAAAGTAACTGTGATTCTTGTGATATTTTAATTTCTTAAAATAACAGTCCCGGTGAGTTATTTGACCACATATTGCACGAGATCACAAATTCCCATGTTGCATTTTTACGGTGTAAGCTAAATTATCTTATAGTTTCCTCAAGACTATTTATAATTATGTTTATGTTTAAATTAAACACTAATCAGCTGCCAAGTACCTTTTCATCACAAGTCATTTCCAGGAAGCAGGCGGACCTTATTGTCACACTTATAACAGAAAATAAATAAACAAGCACATACAGCTAGTGGCAATAATCAGCCGATGAAGGAGCCAATGAGTATCTCAGAAGGCATGATTTATTCAGAGTGTTTACTGCCGGAGGCCCTGGGAGAGGTGAAAACGTGTCGGAAACAAGACACGCTCACATGCCCTCATGCCTGCTTTCCCTCAGTATCCAGATCCCCTGCTAACTCACTTAAAGCACACTGCCAGCCTGGAGGTTTTCTTCACCTGAGCCTGAGATCTGAACGACTCTCTCATGTTCTGAGCCGTCACTGCCAGAGTTTGCAGGTTTCTGGATGCGGAAACGTGACTCGGCTGGTTGTGCTCACTGAAATATTTAGGATGTTATTCTGTTGTAAGGAGAACAACAGAACAGAACAGAACAAGTTCATTGATAATCTATGGGATCGACTGTATAAATGAGACAGAATTTTCAATTTTGGGTGATTGTTTCTTTAAATGTTTATTGTGGCAGTACTACAGTACACTCTAACAAATGCTGGGTCAAATATGGACAAACCCAACCATTGGTTCTAAAATTGTATTTAAAAATGTAACCCAACGACTGGATTTGTCCATATTTTAACCAAATTTGGGTTGAAACAACCCAGCATTTTTTAGTGTACAGTGGTGGCATCACATGGCAACACCACGGTACTTTTATATATACCATGGTATTGAATGATTACCATACTTATGTAACACCCTAACAACATTAATATGGTTTCATGTAAAACTGAAAAACAAGTAACTTCTGGAAACATTATTTTTAGCATCAACATGTTCTATAAAAATAGCCTTTTTTTTTTGTTTTGCAGATGTTACGTGTCGTAATTTTGGCAGTAGCTTTAGGACATTTTTATGGGACTGTGCCAAGATTCAATCCATTCATTTCCAAAGGTTCAGTCAGTCTCCAGATGATTGATGAATAATCTTCAGAAGTTTCTGGAAGCTCACTATTGATAACATATTACTGAGTCCCAAGTGATGAAGAGCATATTTCATCGTGCAAGGAAATGGAATTCTTCAAAAGGAAAAGTCTTCATTTAGTATACGCCAAAGTACTGGGTTTCATTTCCCCTCTGATGCTTAATTTTTGAACCTTTCTTTTTTTTTTTTAAGTGGGTCTTTCATCAGATGTGAACCAAGCTCATTTTGCTGTCAAATTCTTCCTTCTTCTGGAAGGTCTTTGATTCCATTTTTTTGAAGCAAAGTAGTTCCTCTTTGACCGGCATATTTTTAAAAGCCGACCCAAAGAAACCTCTGTGTGCGAAGGGCCATTGACATTGTGTGCTAGGGGGAATCAGAGTTAATCAAGTGCCAAGAAACTCTTGCTGTCTGCTATCCAGGGTGCATGCTACTGTAGGTAGTGGTCCAGGTGACATTAGTGAGCATGAACATATTCGCTAAAATAGCCTGGTTTAGTCCTTTTTTTTCTACCAATAGTAGTCTTCTAACCAGAGTTATAGAACATTATCGTAATACTGCAAAACAACAAAACACCCCCGAAGCTTCACAGTCCTATACCTCTTCATGGGTTTGACAATTTATTCGGTAACGTTAGGCAGTTTTGATTTATATGCTGTTGAATGTTTTATGATCGCGTTAGCTTTATGGCTTGTTTCTGCTTCTTCTTCGCTTGATTTTGGATCTGGAGATTCTGTACTCTTTCAGAAGATGTGTAATAGCGCCCCCTACCGTATAAAAGCGAAAACGTGGATTGGCAGAAAATTCTGTCAATGGCGGGGAAAGAGTTAATATATTATATGCAACAATAATCAAACGTCTTTGAATCATCCTCATCTGAGACCTTTTAATTAGAAGTAAATATTGAAATGCAATTATGTGTGATTTATTCAATAAATTAATCTGCATATCATGCAATTAATTTTATTCAAATTGAGCTGTAATTATAGCAGTTTAGCCCCAATGCTGTTTGTAATCACTACAAATAACTGATACACCTGAAAAAAACTGACAGTACTTTTAAGTGATCTGTAATCTCTCAAGTGCAGCATTTACAAGTTGACCCTTAATTCATTCTGTTGGTTTACAACTAATTATCTAAGATTATGATAGTACACATAAAAAGGAGGTTTGTCATCTGCCCTCTCTCTAAATAAATCATGATCAACTGAGCGTTTGGTGTGCATAAGAGCGGCCTGTTTTATGAGAGGTTGAGGAAATAAATGTATAATTCTCTCTCTGGATGTAACATGCAAGAGCGCTACCTTGCCACCTGCCTTGTCTGGCACCAAACACTCGTCTGCCAATTAAAGAGAAGTAAATGGGGGCAAGCCTCAGGGCATGGTGTGCATAATATCAGCTGCATAAAACACGACCATCTGCTTTTCCAGCCACTTCTTTCCTGTGATTGTAACTGTAATATGCTAATGTTTTAAGAGCACATGTGCGCCTCAATGTGTTCGTGGATGAGTCTGATGGAAAGTGGACTTTGTGAAGCCCATACTGTGATATTACAGCTGTGGTAAATCTGTACATAAAGTTTACAGGTTGGCACCGGTCCACTTCTCTGTCTGATACTCCAGCGTTATCTCATTAGTATTCATAAGTGTTTGTACAAAGGAGGTCTATAATACCTGGAGTGCTTGACTGTTAGCATTCCTCAATGGCGCTGGTAAAACAGCTACAGATACTGTAATGAAGTATTTGTAATGCATATGGAAATATTTTTTGACAACATATAGTGCAAAAATTGTCCCTTTAGAGGTACAACAGCTTGTCACCGGTGCTGGAACCTTAAAGGGACAACTTTACTTTATCTTCCCCTAAAAGGTGTTTTACCTTAGTGTTGCTTCCTTAGAGTATACTAATATGTTCCCTTATGGTATACTATGCACATTTTAGGGGTCAATAAGGTACAAAGTTGTCCCTTTAAGGGAACTGCCCCAAGTGACAAGCTGTTGTACCCCTAATGGTACAATTTCTAGACTTAACTGTACAATTTATAACCACAAATTTATTTGTGGTTTGGTGTTTTTATTTTATTTTATAGAAGGTGATTTAAATGTATTTAATTATAATATTTACTCAATTAAATGAATAATCACCAGTCAAGAAAAAATCATGCAAATAAATAATACATTTTACAAATAAATGTAATATCAAATTTTTTAAATTATATTTAATAAAATATGTTTAATTTAATCACATTTATGTAGTCATGCATTTACAGCTCACACGTATAAAATAATTTAACCGAATGAATAATACATTCAATTACATAAAGAGTGCAAATGACTATGAATAGTAGATTTTGTCCATTAAAAAGATAATTTTTTCATTTATTTCTGCACAAAAAAGTGTCTATCCAAAAGCACAAAAATCTACATGTGCACTTTACATATGAATACTTTTGAATATGCATAAATCACCCTGGTTATTGTGATCACGTTTCCAGAAAAAAAGTACTGTATTTTAAATTCTCTGAATACCTCAAACCAATTAAACCAATTTAAGATAACAGTGCTTGACTAATTATAGTATTTTATTTCATTAAATCTTGTGGACTTATATTTAGCAGTCAGAGAAGCACAAAAGACTCAGAAATACCAATATTTTCCAATATTATCTGAACACACAGTTCTTCAGCTGCAGTCGTTCTCCCGAGTGTGATCAGTCTCTGTTTTTCCACAGCTCACACACGTTCTCTGAGGAAGTGTTTGTTTTCTCTGGCACTAAGACAAAAACAAATTTACACTATTCTGGAGTCCCTGCACTATGGTACGGGGCAACGGGGCCAATCAGCAGGCAGCGAGTTGTAAGAGATGATGGATTAATGGCAAACGAGAAATTAAACAATCCTTCAGGCTGTGGGGACTTCCAGAGATGTCCATCCACAACTGAAGGAGCTGCCCTCATACAAGCAACTCAGCTAACAATTTTTGGTCCCCAGAACATTCTGGGAACGTTCCTAAAGCATGCATTTTAATGGTTTGTTTTTGCCAGGAATGTTTTCTTTATGGAAATATAACATTCTTTTAAGGTAGGCAGAACGTTCTCCTAACTTGCAGCAAACGTTCCTATTTTAATTGGAAGGCTAGTTTACAGTATAACAATAAATCCTAAAAACAACCTTGTGGCAGGCAGGGCGGGGCCGAGAGCCATGGGAGCGGAGCGAGTGTTGATGAGCTTGTGCACCACACCGGTCTCGAGTCCCACGGAGGAACTCCAGAAGGATAAAAGGTGGAGTGACGAGGAACCAGGACTGGGACTTTATGTTGTTGTTTTATTATGTCTATATGCGACAGTTGTCAATGAAGGGCTGCTGCTTTACGTTTGCTTTGTTGTATATGTTTTATTATTTAAGTTATGTTTAAAGTTTAAAGTCTTGCCTCCTTCTTCCCTTATCAACAAACTTTGTTACAAACCTGTAGGGACGTTCTGTATGGGTTAGGTTATAATAGAGAAAAAAAAACCTTCCTGAAACCTTCTTGGAAAGTTTGTTTTTGGTTAAAAAACAAAAAAAGAACCCACAACCATATGTGAATATTAGGGGAACGTTCTGTGTTTTCTGAGAATGAATCGGTTCGACACTCCAAATGTGTGCCCAGTCCAGATGTTGGCCATGTTGAACATATTAGAAAACCTCCAATGATTTCTATATATACACACTCTCAAATAATGGTTCTGGCTTCCTTCTAAAATGGTGCCGCATCTTTTTTCTTGTTTGGGTTTGATGGCTTTGGCTTCTAGAGTCATTATGTGGTCTCCATTGGGTTTTGCCTCCACTTGCTCCAAATATCTGGTTTAGAGATCAAGTAAACATGTCAGGGTGTCGATGTCACATGTTATACCTCTAGGCTAACATTACGGCCTACAGAAGCTCGCTTGCTTGCTTATTAGCTTGATTCTAATCCCAGTCAGGAGCTTCTAAGGAAGCTAACTCTATTTGAAGCTTGTCTTCAGCACCTCCACCACAATATTTATTTGCAATTGAGGCTACCACAACAAAGAACTGCACACCCTGAACTGCTTTTTCAAGTAGCAGCATGTAATGGATACCACTATAATCACAGAGATTAGCTTAGCTACTGTCACAGGGAGCTTTTCAAAGGGATGTTTGTCATGCCTTGCATGCATGATCGCGTAGTGGCTTATCGTCAATATGCAGAGCAACCTAAATAAGCATCTAGCAGTGCTAAATACTTCCTCTCTGAATAAGCTATGGCTAAAGTTGTGCCATTTTTCACACAGAACCTCTAATGACCAAAGAAAGTGTTCATTTCTGCTGGCAGCTCAATCAGTTTCAGTGCGGGAGAACGTGTGCAGCGCCTAGAAGCTGGGAGGTGTGTTAAACACATTAAAAGCTTCCCAACGCCTGAAGACTGATTGCGGTCAGAACTGTCAATGCCATCGCCAACTCTTGTTAGGCCACCCGAATCCCTCCTCCCCACTCCGAGTGAGTTTTCCATTATTAGTCGCTATAAAAGCGGCAGGCAGTATTGAAAAGACAGATCAGGCCACGTCAGGCCTCTGTCAATTCATTCAGCTCCCATAATTAAGAGGCGTTTGATTTATGACACAGCACGCCACGGAGCAAGACTCTGCGCTTCTGCCAAACATGGGAACATAATATAATTGCAATTTCATTCCAAGATATGCTCTTTATGAACACGAGAAACTCACACAATAGAAATGACTGCTGTCCCCAGGCCAGTGTGGGAGTGTCGTATTTTGTTCCAAGTTAGAGTGCTGTAATTTACGGTTATTGCTATTGAACGTGTCTGAACATCACCTGTTTTTCTGCTCTTCTATGCTGAATTGAAACAAAATGTGTAAACAAATGTACATTTGCTTTAACATTTAGATTAGACTTTCAAAAAAATGCAGTTATTTTGAACTTTTTATTCATTAAAGAATCTTCAAAAAAAGTTTGTTTTGAAGCAGCACAACTGTTTTCAACATGGAATAATTTTTTTTAGAAATGTTTCTTGAGCAGCAAATCATCATATTATACTGATTTCTGAGGGGTCATGTGACACTGAAGACTGGAATAATGATGCTGAAAATTCAGCTTTGATCACATGAATAAATAATAGTTAACAATATATTCACATAGAAACCAGCCGTTTTTAATTTGTAATAATATTTTAAACTTTTAATGTTTTACTGTATTCTTGATCCAATACATAAAAGCAGCCTTGGTGAGCAGAAGAGACTTCTTATAGCCTATATAAAGTACACATTTCTAGATATAATTCTAATAAATAACATTAAAGATTAAACTTGCACTAGTTTCACCAAATGGAATTGCACAAATAAATAATGACCAAACACTCTTCTTGTCTGTCATTGGTTGAACACATATATAGTCCCACCCCAAAACTCACATCATTGAATCAGTGTTACTGTATTGTGTCAGGATGTTCAAAGTTTTATATAAACAGCCAAGTGCCAGTTTCCAACTCAAATCAACCTTTATCTCTGCATGTGTCAACTGAAATATAAGAAAGTCTTCATGAATACTAAAGCTTTAGGCATATAGAATCGAAATTGCCTTTTGTCTCCTAATTTGTTTATCCAAAAGTATCTATTCATAAGCTATAAGAAGTAACGTTTACAGTTCAAAATACTTACTGTGGCATTCCCAGTCAATTCTAATTCTCAATATTCATTCACAATTGCTGACATCTATCCATTTTCTAAACTGTTTAAAATCAAGATTGTGGCAATTTGGAAAATGAGGTGCTCATGACCGGAAATGTAAGCGTAGTATTAGATTTGAACACATGTATGGGTTATTTGCTTTGAGTTGGGGATAATTCAGTTATCTTAATGTTTTGTTTCAACAGGAACATAGATGGGCACACTAAAGTAGTTGTATCTCCATTAGCCTCTCTCATTTCCATGATCATTTCCAGTACAGCTGATTACCCAGACAGCAACATAGTGTCGGCTCATATCCGGGCCACATCTGGTACATGTGGATTCAACCTTTGCCAGATGTGGGCCGGATCTGGGCCGACACTATGTTGCTGTCTTGGTATGTATCATCTCAAGACTAATGAGGACGTTTGGCTTGATCAAACTCTCTCACATTTTCAAATCTGGAAAGGACCGTCTATGTGTTTGATGGCATTTCAGGTTTAGTGAGAATATTCAGGCGTAACTATCGGTAACCAGGGTACGCGGTTGCTTACGGGCCTGGACCAATCAGGGGCCCGCGTGACTGGACATTAGTTGGCTTAGTTGACTGGCTTAGTTGGGGACATTTAATTTTGTATTTAACAATACTATTACAACATTATTTTCCTGTTATATCTGTAAAGCTGCTTTGAAACAATCTCTAAAGTGCTATATAAATAAAGATGACTTGACTTGACTGGAAGATATTGATTGACAGCCGGGGCCCTCTATCGCATTTTACTACTTTTAGTCTGATCGCATTTGACTTAATCGCAAATTTATTTGTAATAAATAATAATAAATAATGACAACAACATATTTTACTAATCATTGAATGCATGTGTGAAACAAACAATGATGGATTTTGGTGTAATTTGTTTCGAATTGGGACTGGGGAATCCTCAGGTCGATAAGTGAACATGCATATTCTCACAGAGGAAAGCCCGGAAAATGCAGCTATAATGTAAGTGATCATCTTTTTTTTAATGTATTTGGACCTAGGCCTATGTGTGTGTAGTCATAGCAGTGAGTAACAATGTGTTATGGTGCGCCGTCACCAGCAGTGTTTTTTAATGTGTTATGGTGTGCATTCACCAGTGTTTTTTTGGTCCCACTTTATATTAAGTGGCTTTGAGTATTATGTACTTACATTGAAAAATATGTACAATGTACTTATTGTGTTCATGTTGTATTGTTAACCACTTTTGCTGCTATTGAGGTGTGATACGGGTAAGGTTAGGGTCAGGTTTGGTGGTATGGGTAGGTTTAAGGTTGGGTTAAGGTGTAAGGGAAGGGTCAACAGTGTGATTACAAATGTAATTACATACATTAATTACAGCTGTAATTACATGCAGCTTTTTTTTTAAATATAAGTACAACGTAAAAACATGCATGTACACAATAAGTCCATTGTATCAAATTATTAGTTTAAATGTAAGTACATAGTACTTAAAGCCACTTAATACAAAGTGGGACCTTTTTTTTTTTTTAGGTGCGCGTAGGCTACTCCTGATTTTGTCAGTCATCTCATCTCTTATATGCTGTGTCTCTGTCATCCTATCCTGTCTTATTCACGGTAGCTTACTCGTGGACATTGTGTCATCACATGCTGTAGTATTTAATGTGTAACAGTTCTGCACAGGTGCTGGGAACAGTGTCTTTGCCCTCATACGTACCTGTTAGCTCACTTCCAACTGTGTGTTTGTTTGCTCTGGACGTCTGTCTGAATCAAATTTCAGTTCTGCTGATCAGAAAGGTCTGACCAATTTAAACCTTTTACTGCTGTGCGAGGGAAGAGGGACTCGGAGATGTGTTGTATTATAAAAGACCTCTTCCCAGAACTACAGCCATCTTCCAGGAGGCAGCGATGCTATCTTCTCCACTCTCCAAACGAAGGTCTTATTCATCAGTGATGCTGTGTCTTTCTCTTATCTGCTCTGCCCTTTTCTTATAAAAACATTTTTAAGGGGCAGCCTGCAGACTTTATGTTCTCAGTCAGAGACATTGAGAGCTCAGCCTGTGTTCCAGTAACAAATCCCGCACAATATGCCTTCCCAGTCATCTTAAGCCAGTAATAAGCCACTGGCACACATATAGTGCACTGAACTCGATAATACTCAGGATGAGAGCGTACATTATTCATTTGCCCTCATAATTTGGAGGGTTTCTTTTTCCAAAATGTGTCATACTAGGATTTTCCCCACTTGACGAGGCTTTGAAAGCTACGTGTTTGGAGAGAAAGGGCGAGACAGCCAGAGAACGACAGCTTTTTGCTTATGTTCACAGGGTGATGTGGGAACAATAATGAGTGGCGTTCAAACGAACAGATGAATAAATAATCAGTTGTCGGTCTGCTAGGATTAGTTCAAAGGCTGTCGCTAACTTAAGAGAGGGTGTAGGCTTGTTTCCACATGAGAAACATCTATGATTTATTCAGGTCCCTTACCTTTAGTGCTCACTGCTTTGGAAGTGTATCAGTAGTTTCCAGAGAGAATCACAAGAAAGGTGCAAGAAAAGGACAACGAAAGTTTTGACAAAAGAGGAATTATGCTGTGCTTGTTCCCGGCACTTTTAGACCATTGCAATTAAAAGAAGTGAAGGGTTTTTATGGATGTTGGGTGGCAGCCATGCAGATTTATCGGAAACTCGTAGACAGTCGCTACTGTTGCTGCCAGATTCAGTGAACTATGCCCATGATGCTGGGGAGTTTGAGCGCAAAGTAAGTACATGGACAACAAACATTAGTGTAATTGGATTTCTGTGCTGTTAATCACACATGCTGGCAAAGAACCTTTGCGTCACACCATAGCTTCTCACAGGAGGAGCAGCACAATATGATGAAGTTCAACTTCATGTCCCTTTGCATCCAAGTTGTTTTATATTTTGACTAATTTGAATAATTAACACATTTTACCATATGTAAAAAGTCAATGCAGAAAATGCAAAAAGTTGCATATTCTGTATGGGCTGCTTAATGGCTATCATCGTCATATAAATGTAAAGGTTTCAGATTTACACTCACTGAGAGCTAAATGTGGGTTGTGATGAGTAAATTAAGTGGAGTTACCTTTTTTATAGAAATGCAAAATAATGCATGGTTTTAAAATGCACTATGAAGTTGCTTTCACACTGAGCAGCTTTCTGTTGGTGAATGCAGTGAATTTGCATGACCAACTTAAACCCGATGGGAAATCTGCATGGGGAACTTTTTCAGCCTCACGCAAAACTCCAGATTGCATGGATTCCTATTGAAATGACTGGAGTTCACCTGAGAAAATGTTCTGAACGTCAGTAAATGTGCTGAATAATCCATATGATGCTGCAAAGGCAATCAGATAATTCCTTTGTCATTGGAGTGACAAAATATTATTTTAATTATATATTAAAAAATACAGTTTTATGGCCAGTACAATTGCCAGCCGAAATTGGCAGATGTGAAATCATTTAAAAGGCATTTTATACAGTATTTAAACAAACCATACAGAATGTGACAGGTAGTTTTGTAGAGGAACTAAACTTAGTGTAAGTGTTTAGTCCAGAAATGCTTCAGATTCCTGTCTAACATGCTTTTCCAAACACTTGTCTCTGCGGTGGCCCTTTACACATTTGTCCAAGTATTGTTTAAACAGTTGCCCAGCACATATGAGGTTTATTACTTGATTATATTCTGACAAGTTAAAAATTTTTACAAGATTCGTACAATGCAAGCAATTTATGTTCTGTTTTAAGGTATATAAGTCTATGTTATAATAACCAGCATCATTTACTATTTTCAGACAGGTTTCCTGAACACTGCCCTTGCCCTGCCATTGGCTGGACAATGTGATAACCCCGCCCCCAACTCCTGCCATTGGTGGAGCTGTTCCTATATCGCACTGGTTGAGATTCTCAAACAAACAGAGAGCATTTACAGGGTTTGATTAACAAAACGCTGATGACTAAACAAATCATTATAAAAACCTGCCAGCACAAGAAAACCATTTAGAGATTGCAGGTAAGTGTGGAACGTACTAATTTTGATTTTGCTGTGATGAAGAAAACAAAAAAGTAATGTGACTGACGTGAAACAGACAGAACTGCAGCACAGGCCTGTCAGTTTTCCATCTCATAAGATGAGAAACAAAAATATCTGAACAAAATGCAAGTTTTGGGGACTTGTGATCCATATACAGCACCTGCTGCAGTTTCTCAATCACGACAAACAGCAGGACGTTCTAAAATGCTTAACATAAAAAAAAAACACTTTAAGTGACTTTATGTTCTAAAACAGAGATATTAAAAAAAATCTAATTTAGTATACAGTCTATAGATAATATAAAGGCAAGCAGATGAGCCTGAATATGAATGCAATGCACTAAATGGTTAAGTATTTTCTTTTCTTTAGAAAAACACATAACGTGAAACACGCGTTGTGTTTATATTCTAGCTTCGCCTGCTTGCCTGTGCATAATATGCATCATCAATAAGGTGTATATTGAATTTTGGTCTTTTAATATCACTGTCTTACAACATAAGTAGTAAAAACCTAGAAATAACTGGCAGACAATGGAGGAAAGCCTTGTTTTGCCCTCCAGGAGGATGTTCCTATAAGTGTGTGACGTTACGTAAAACTATTAATTGATGTAATATTGTGGTCAGTTACACTTTCATGTGAATTTTATATTTTCATGTGCATATTATTCTGTAGTTATCACTGCATATTAAATCGGGGAAGGAGAAAGTATTTTAAAAACGAAGAATAGATAGATCACCAATAAAATTATAAAATACCATTAAAAATGAATAATGTGAAACTGTGTAATGCATTTCTTAATCTTAAACTTTCATTTCGTGAAATTATTTCAGCATTTAAGTAGGACAGTGGTTCGGGATCTTCACACTTTCCTGCTATCTCTGGCAATTTAACAGCTTTAATATTTGGGACACGGCATGACATATCACTTTGCGGCAGGCTATAATATATTTCAGCTTCAATTCGTTACCAATCCACCTTTTTTATTTTTTTTGCAGAAAGGGTCTGGCCTGTAAAGTAGAAGTGTGTTGAATGATTTTTGCTCAGTTCCCAGCCAATGTCAATACTATTAGTGGCCATTGCAGGGGGTGTTGAAGGGGATCCGCTGTAAATGAGTAAATGGCGGAGAGTGTGTTCCTCCAGAATTAAAAGTTGCCTGACCTCCTCACAGCGGGACAGAAGTCATTCCAGCTTCACTCTCTCCACATCTTCCCGATTGTTCACGGTTCTTCCGTGTGATGGATTTCAGCGGGATGTGTTTGTGTGTTTGAGCTCGATCTGCCTCCATCATTGCTATTCCAGGACTGTTGTGTGAGCGACATACTGTATTGCACACAAATTAGTTATATAAAGAGTCTAATGTTTATAAGAACATTTATGGAGTGTTACTTAGATTAGCATACAGTATGTGGAAGTTGTCACAACCAGATCTCAGTAACTATGAGGTTTTGAGTGCTCACACAAATGTTTTTTTATATTGGTTTCAACCACTTTTTGTGATTCATGTTCTCCAGTCTAAAAAGACAACAGTCATATTTTTGTACAAGCTGTTTTGAAAACAAAAATATAAATTACGCTATACCCTTCAAACGTATGTGATCATTATGATTTTCTTTGAAGAAATCAATATTTTTATTTAACAAGAGTGTATCAAATTTAATGAAAGTGAGACAAGTATAATGTTACAGAATGTTACAATATGTCAAATAAATACTGTTCTTTTGACCTTTCTATTCATCAAAGAATCCTGAAAAATAAAATGTATGATGGTTTCCACAAAAATATAAAGCAGCAAAACTGTTTTCAACATTGATAATAATCAGAAATGTTTCTTGAGCATCAAATAATCATATTATACTGATTTCTGAAGGATCATGTGACACTGAAGACTGGAGTAATGATGCTAAAAATGCAGCTTTGATCACAGAAATAAATTACACTTTACTATATATTCACATAGACATTTGTTATTTTAAATTGTAATAATATTTCACAATGTTACCGTTTTCATTATATTTTTGGTCAAATAAATGCAGCCTTGATGAGCAGAAGAGACTTCTTTTAATAAGCAGTAAAAAATCTTACAGACTCAGACAAGAGTGAGCTGTACAAGGACAAGCATATTTCTCATAAATGGCATGTTGCGGAAAGCTGTTGTCTTTTATTTTCACAGCATTTTAATATAAATCATTAACTACAGTTTCCATTGGCCAAAGCAATGGTTAAAATCTTTTTCTAGTGAAACTAAAACTAAACTAAAATAAATATGTATTTTACACAAATGCAGAGCAAGTGCCACAAGAGTGCAGAACTAAAACAACCATCTCTGTTTCGTTTACTGAATGAGATTTTTTTTAAACTAGTTTTCACTTCCCCGTGTTTTTTTTTAGTGAACATGCAGTTGACAAAAAAAGCTGAGGTTTCCGGCGAGGCGTCCTAGAAAGAGACAGAATAGGGAACTTCTCTTATAAGTAACCAGTCTGTATCCTGTGATGGTAAAATCAAGTTATTTCAGAGGAAAGAGTGTCATCGTGTTCTCATTGACAGTGACCTCCACTGAAGTCAACAGATGGACGCCTGAGATGCAGGAGCAGATAATGCATTATTTACCCCTGCTGGGACACTATATTTATGAACTGAGGAAGATGAATTATAAGCAGGGATTAGTGATATCGGTTTACGTGGACTCAGACCTGTTGAGGTGTATATATGTAACAGGTGGCAGATGTTATCTCCTAACTCAGCCTGGGTCACATGGAAGATGGGTGACTTTCAAGCTGTGTTTCTCTACATTTGTCAATGAGGAACATATACAGTGTCTACAATGGATGTATGTGGCATGACACAACGCAACAGAAGAAGATCACTCCAATTATAACCAACAGAGATTTAGTTAACAGACAAAATCAGACTGAAAGAAAATCATCTTATTTTCATATAAAGAGAAAATCAACTTATTCTGTCCAACATAATGTGTGTTGATTCAAAACAAATGAGTCATCAGTAATAAGGAATTCACACATAAATATTACATGGCTTGGTAGAATTCTAATGTAGAATGCGGTCTGTTATTTCTTGATAACAGACCGCTGCTAAGTATAACCAAAGTCCTTTTAGGCAAGTCATGCCACTCGGCCGCCATCTTGGCAACGCCTCCGGGCCGCTATTTCGGACTAACAAGACCAGGCTCGTATCTAAATGAATGGGCAGAGAGTCAGAACTGCACTTTCACTGCTCACCGGGACATAAAAACTGCATGTATAGAAACAGCAGTAACATATGATAAAAATCGCTGAAAAAGTTTGATGACTTTGCCCCAAAATAAGGTTTAAAACGCCTTTTTCCCCACAGGTTATACTTTTACTGCGCATGCGCAAGGGTTCACAACAACTTCATTTACGTCTCTATCCAGAATGCCGGTGTTGTGCTTAAACATATTTGTGGTCGATATAAAATGTTTTAACTACCTTGGTAGTCCGGTGCATTTGCGTTGTTATCACCCTCTTCCTCGTGGATTAATCTGATCTTGCACACAACACAACTCGCTGTCTCCGCTGTTGCAAACCTCAACTGTGCGCATGCGTCAGTGGAACCAGACGATAGGCTTAAATGTTTCCCGGCTTGACTGTTAAAAGCAGACGATTGGCTTTCCAGCGGGAGGGGCGGGACATGTTCATACAACCGCCATCTTTGGCGTTACGGGTTTTCCCTATATAGTTGTATTGAGGATTGAGGAAGTGGCATGTCTCTATATAAACTGTCTCTGGTATAACACACCGTTGCCATGAAAAACAGAGCGTTGCCATGGACAAAGTTCTGTTCACTATGGAGCAATACAATTTTTTTTTAAATCAATAAACTCCTTTTTAAATCAATATTTTGTGTCAAATTATTGATTTATTTGGTATGTAGCCATGTAATAAGCGGGATAATGTAGAGCGAGGCGGTTGTTATAGTGAATACAACCCCTTCAGGCTGATTTAAGACCCCGACGCGTGATCAGTTGTACTATTCGCTATAACAACCGCCTCGCTCTACATTATCCCTTACATATATATTCTTAAAATATTTGATTTCCTTCATACTCTTACAAAAATCAGGAATTCATTATTGTACTGTAATTACATCCGGTAAATAGTTGAATAACTTTTCAATTTAATTTATTATTTATTTATTTTTATGTATTTAAATAACTTCCAACAGCATTCATTCATTTTTGTTATTTTATGTCTTTTTTTTTTTGGATTGGCTGTACTTTGGCACTGTTTTACAAAAATCCAGATAAATATTCATTATATATTTAAATAACTTCTAACACCTTCAATTCATTCATTTGTTCATTCATTCGTTTGTTTGTTTGGTTAATTTTCCTTGCTACTTTTGATTAAAAATCAGGTATTAATAATTTTAATTACATCGATTATATAGTTAAATTACTTCTAACATTATTTATTTACAGTATTTATTGTTCATTTTGTTTTATTGTTCATTTTCCTACTGTTTTACACAACGTTGAGAATTCGTTATTTTAATTACATCCATTAAATTGTTAAATAACTTCTAACATCATTTACTTATTCATTTACTGTTAAATTTCATTGCTACATTTGACAAAAATCAGGATTTATTATATTAATCACATCCATTATATATTCAAATAACTTCTAACACCCATTACACATTATCCATTCCTCCATCCCTTCTCCAAGCCACCTGTCATCTGTAGTGTTGCAGAGATGATTGAGGGTTGAAGGATTGATGGCCAGTCTATATGCAATGCTCATTTAGTCCATTGTTGGCTACTTAACATACTAGTTTGATCCTTCCAGTGTAACCCAACATGACATCGGTCCATCCTCAGTGTGAAAGTTTGAGCGACTGAAATCCAGATCCAGCGGTGACGCTTCGAGGGAATCTGGCATCACACACCTCTATAAACACACCAGACTGCCAGATATCTCTCCAAAAGATAACATTTATAAAAGTGACGAGTCCACATTTACATTGAATGAATCTGAGATTAGATGATATCTGCGATGGAGAGATACTCTGTTGGAGAGCTTGATATAAACCCAGAAGTGAGATGATTTGCATGCTACTTGTGAAGCCTTTGAAGAGTGAATGGATGGGCTATTAAATATGAATCATTATGAGTTGTCACATGAAAGATCGGTGTCAGTCTGATCTACTCATTTAAACTCTTTCTGATGATATTGATTTGGCATTTCTGTGTTACACATCAAATCTCCTCAGATTTATAGCGCAGGAAACCGCTGGATGATGTGAGGGAGTTTTAGTTTAGTATGAAACCGCATAAATGTGTTTGTATCGCAATATGGCTGTTACCGCACTGATCATGTAAATCTTCACTGGTTTTCTGTTGTTCTTTTGAACGGCTCTTCATGTGAGGCGTTCCTCAGAGTCTTGAAGAAATATGACTAAGGGATTATTTTTATAGTGTCGCTTCACAGCTTGCTTTAATGAATTTCTTCAGTGAAATAGATATTGTTTATTTTGTTTAACAGGTGTAATCAGAAGAGGTAATTTTATAGCTTCATTCCCATTCATAAACCTATCGGGACCACTAAAAAAAGTGTGTGTGTGTGTGTTTGTGTATGTCTCTGTTTGTGTGTGTGTGTGTGTGTCTCTGTGTGTGTTTGTGTGTGTGTGTGTGTGTGTGTGTGACTGTGTGTGTGTGTGTGTTTGTGTATATGTTTGTTATATATTGTTGTTAAATAAACTTGTTTAAAACAAAAATAACTATTCACGTGAAAAAAATCTTCGGTTGCACAGATCCAGTTACAGTTTTTTGTATTCGCTTTGGTACTATTTTCACAAGTAAGATGTACATTTTCAAAACTCTTAGTGCTAATATCACAACAGATCATCAAAAGTGCACTTTTTTCAAACATTTCATCATGTTTTCAGTTGTGTTAGTACAATTCACAAAATCACAAAGTATCCTTTTCACAACACAAAATAAGTGTTCCCTTTCGTTGTCACTCCGAGTTACGTCGGATGACGACGAATGGGGTTTCGCTTAGAAAGCCTATCAGCTTCGAGTATTACAAAACGAGCCTATGGCAAAGAAATGCCATGGGTCTGCGGAATTTGCATGACGTAACTCCGCCCCACCTCGTGGGTATAAAAGGAGGAAGTCCGCAACAGCAGTTTATGTTTTCGCTTCGGAGCCAAGTGTATTCTTCTCTCCACAAGCCATCTCTGAATTGTCAGCTTTACAAACGAGTACCTCGAGTGTTGGTGTGACGGCGATCTACGGCGAGCGCGTGCTTCCTGCTGATCTGTTGCGGTGGTCTGCCAGTCGATGCGTGTCTCCCCGGGTGCTTCAACACTTGAGTTTTCTCTCACTAAAAGAGCTTGCACGCGGCACGTCTTTTTAAAGACGGCTCGCCCGTGCATTTAAAAAAAAATAAAATAAAAATGAATGGTGCGGCAGCTTGGTATCGGACTCTGATGGGCACGAGCGTTGTCTAGTATGTTTGGGCTTGATCATGCTAGAGCAGCGCTCGTGGATGACTCATGTTTTCTCCATGGAAACATGATCATCGCGTCATTAAGGTCGAGACTCGGTGAACTCACATGAGTGAGAGTCCCCTCATCCACCCCCCGATCTTCGGCTGGTGGCCAGGGTGACCTGAGGGTTTCGGTCTGGAACAAGGCGCCGACTATGTGTCCGCGACCCCAGCCCCCCTCTTCAATGACGGTGCCCGCTAGTGAACAGGTGATTCCCACGGGTCTACCCTCTGGTGGCCCGTGTGTTTCATTTGAAGCTACAGAGGATGATATTATGTTTGTAGCAGCTTCACTAGGTGGGTTTGATTTTCCTGGAAGTGACGACTCGTCGAGTCTGATCCGGAGATGACGGCCATGCTTTCCCGGGACGATTGGTTTTTGGGTGAGGCCGCCGACCCTCGTCCACGGCAAACCCCAATACCGTTCTTCCCGGACGTGCATGATGAGATCAGGGGCCATTTGCTGATCTCATCCGCCTTTCCTCCCCTCGATGGGGCCGCTGCCCGTGGGTACACTGGGGTTCCCCCGGCTGAACGCTCTGTTGCGATGCTATGTGTCCTCAGAGTGCTTCTTCTCGGCGCAATCCTAAGCACCCGTCCGTGGCCTGTAGTTTTTCGTCTACGCTTGTGGCGAGATCCTATAGCGCCACGGGACTGGCGGCCGCCTCACTGCGTGCCATGGTCATTCTGCTGGTCTACCTGACCCAGATGCTCATGGACCGGCACGAGGGCGGGACTGACCCAGGGCTCTTCACTGAGCTGCGCGCCGCCACTAACCTTGCTCTCCGAGCGACGAAAGTGGCCGTACGCTCCCTGGGTCAGGTGATGCTCACCATTCGGTGGCCGTACCTGTTTGATGTGCTGGATGTCGCGCAGACCCGTCTGTCCGACATTCCCATATCCCAGGTCGGCCTCTTCGGCGGTGCGGTTGAGGGCTGGCCCAACAGCTCTCAGCCGTCCATGAGCAGACTGACGTTGATTCTGTCCCGACGGCCCCGCCGTCCGCTCAGATCCCTCGGTCTGCCCACTGCCAAGGGCGCCCTCCCGCGGCTCCCACCCTGCCCGTTCACCCGGGCCGGCTCTGGGGGCCGCGGGCGGACGCCACAGCCCTCTCCAGCCCCGCCCCCCGCTACGCGCCGGGTTAGGTGGCGCTCTTGAGAGGGGCTCCTCAGAGATGGGACTCAGTTCTTTCCAGGAGTTGGGAGCAGGACCACTCCTTTCCCCGGTGGAGGGCCGGGGAAGAATCCTTATTCGCAAAGAACTGACTCTCCCGTCTCTGAGCACACAGAGTTCTCGGACGACACAGAGCGCCGCCCTCTAGCCGTGCTCTCCTCGTCCCCCTCTGTCCCAGAGGTGGTTGACACAGCATGCCGTCCACGGACCGTTTCTCCCCTGTCCCCCTCTGTCGCCAGACCCCTGGCAGAGCAGGCCCCCGCGGGACGACCAGCCTGGTCCTCCCCTGGCCCCCTCTGCCAGGGCGCGGTTGCTAACTGTGCCCCCACACCGGGCCGCTATGCCGTCCACGTCTGGGCCAGTTACTCCGCTTCGCTGCCCCTCCGGGGGGACGCCTGTCGTCGCGTGATCCCGCCGGTTCAGTTCCTGGGAGCCTGGCTAGAGCTTCCCCGTCTGTCCCGCTGGATCGCGCGTTCCGTCAGGCTCGGCTTGCGATTCAGTTCGCACGGTCTCCTCCCCGCTTCAGGGGAGTCCGCTCCTCTTTGGTCGGTGGCAATGCCCCCGTCATGAGAGCAGAGATTGCCACCCTGCTGGCGAAGGGTGCAATCGAGACTGTCCCTCCAGCCGAGATGAGGTCCGGGTTCTACAGCCCCTACTTCATTGTCCCCAAGAAAACCGGTGGTTTACGGCCAATCCTGGACTTGCGCGTGCTGAACCGCTCCCTTCACAGGCTGCCGTTCAAGATGCTCACCGCCAAACGCGTTCTCGAATGCGTGCGGCCCCAGGATTGGTTTGCAGCGATCGACCTGAAGGACGCCTACTTTCATGTCTCCATTCTTCCTCGACACAGACCGTTCCTACGGTTTGCTTTCGAGGGGCAGGCATACCAGTACGCAGTTCTCCCTTTCGGGCTAGCCCTGTCTCCTCGCACCTTCACGAAGGTCGTCGAGGCTGCCCTTGTTCCCCTTCGGGAACACGGGGTTCGCATCCTGAGTTATATCGACGACTGGCTGATCCTAGCTCACTCTCGAGATCAGGTTTGCGAACACAGGGACCTAGTGCTCCGGCACCTAGCTCGTCTGGGCCTTCGGGTCAACTGGGAGAAGAGCAAACTTTGCCCCGTGCAGAGGATATCTTTTCTCGGTATGGACATCGACTCGGTCGCCATGTCCGTGCAGCTTACGAGCGAGCGCGCGCAGTCACTGCTGACTTGCCTGAGACATCTCAAGAGCAAGAGTGCGGTTCCACTGAAACATTTTCAGAGGCTCCTGGGGCATATGGCAGAAGCATCTGAGGTCGCTTCGAGCCATTTTCATTCCCGGAGCCCTGAACTGTGCAGCCGACGAGCTCTCACGGCTTCAGCCCCTCCCTGGAGAATGGCGACTCCATCCCCAGTCGGTTCAGCTGATTTGGGACCAGTTCGGGGACGCACAGATAGATCTGTTTGCCTCTCACAACTCGACCCATTGCGCCCTGTATTTTTCCCTGACCGAGGGCACGCTCGGCACGGATGCACTGGCGCACAGCTGGCCGCCGGGCCGCAAATATGCGTTTCCCCCAGTGAGCCTTCTTGCGCAGACCTTGCGCAAGGTCAGGGAGGACGAGGAGCAGGTCATTTTGGTCGCGCCGTATTGGCCCGGCCGGACCTGGTTCCCCGAACTTGCACTCCTCGCGACAGCACCTCCCTGGCCCATTCCTCTGAGGAAGGACCTTCTTTCTCAGGGACGGGGCACCCTGTGGCACCCTGTGGCACCCTCGCCCCGATCTCTGGAGCCTCTACGTGTGGCTCCTGGACGGCTCGAGGTAGGCTTGAGTACCCTTCCACCAGCGGTGGCGGCTACCATCACTTCCGCTAGAGCGTCGTCCACGAGACACGTCTATGCGTTGAAGTGGAACCTCTTCGTCGACTGGTGCTCTTCTCACCAAGAAGACCCCCGGAGATGCTCGATCAGCGTTGTGCTTTCCTTCCTTCAGCAAGGGTTGGAGCGAAGGCTGTCTGCCTCCACCCTTAAGGTCTATGTTGTCGCCATTGCCGCACATCATGACCCCGTCGAAGGTAAGTCGGTAGGGAAGCACGACCTGGTCATCAGGTTCCTGAGAGGAGCGAGGAGACTAAATCCTCCTCGCCCTCCTCTCGTTCCCTCTTGGGACCTCTCAGTGGTTCTAACTGCCCTGAAGAGTGCTCCCTTTGAGCCCCTGCAATCAGTTGAGCTTAAGTTCCTGTCAATGAAGACAGCGCTCCTGGTTGCACTGGCCTCCATCAAGAGGGTAGGGGACCTGCACGCATTCTCCGTCGACGAAGCGTGCCTGGAATTCGGGCCGGCCTTCTCTCACGTGATCCTGAGACCCCGGCCCGGATACGTGCCCAAGGTTCAGCCTTGGCACTGCTCTGTCCAGTACGCGCTCTTCGCGCCTATGTAGACAGGACGCAGTGGTTCAGGACCTCAGACCAGCTCTTTGTCTGTTATGGTGGGAAGCTGAAGGGAAAGGCTCTCTCCAAGCAAAGGTTGTCTCACTGGATAGTGGACGCCATTGCTTTGGCATACCAGCAGCAAGGCCGACCGTGCCCCCTTGGTGTGACGGCCCACTCCACCCGGAGTGTGGCATCCTCTTGGGCTCTAGCGCATGGCGCCTCGCTAACAGACATCTGCAGAGCTGCAGGCTGGGCGACACCTAACACATTCGCCAGATTCTATCATCTCCGAGTGGAGCCAGTGTCCTTCCATGTACTCGCTTCAACTAGCTAGTACCGGACCCGCTCAGGTGTCTTCGCTTGCTCGCCATTCCACTCCACGGACTGGATACGTGCGATATTCTCCTCAGGTGAGCTTCCCCGAAAGTCCTGAGTTCCTCCAGCACTCCTGACGTCGGCGCCAGTGTCTCTTGCTTGCGTGTCGGCTAGGTGCCTCCCGTGTGCATGGTCCCTCCCCTGAGCGACCCCCACATGTGTATTTCCACTGTAAGCCTCTCTGAGCATGTGTCTTTCCCTTGGCAAGCCACCTTGCCACCCCTGGGGTTGAAATATTCCACCTGCGGCTGGACACCCCAGTGTTCTCCATATGTTTCCTTCGGGTCATATGTGTATTCTCTAAGTCCCCCCCCCCTCTGGGTTGGCATTAATTGCATACTTCCCCTAGCTTGGGATATGCTTCCCAGTGTACCTTGGTATTCCTGTGTTAAATTGAGTCCTTCGTCCTTCTATGTCAGGGACCTCGATTTACGCAGGGCACTGGAAGACAGCTGAGAAGGTGGAGTGATTAGACTGGTAACCCCATTCGTCGTCATCCGACGTAACTCGGAGTGACAACGAAAGGGAACGTCTCGGTTACGTATGTAACCCTCGTTCCCTGAGTAGGGAACGGAGACGTTACGTCTGCCTGCCACTTTCCGCTGTACCGCGGGGATCGCCTGAGCTCAGTCTTGGCTCCTCAGCGAAGAAACATAAACTGCTGTTGCGGACTTCCTCCTTTTATACCCACGAGGTGGGGCGGAGTTAAGTCATGCAAATTCCGCAGACCCATGGCATTTCTTTGCCATAGGCTCGTTTTGTAATACTCGAAGCTGATAGGCTTTCTAAGCGAAACCCCATTCGTCGTCATCCGACGTAACATCTCCGTTCCCTACTCAGGGAACGAGGGTTACATACGTAACCGAGACGTTTCATCTACATACATGTTTCATTCACAGTAACTGCCTTTCATAAAGCTCTTATTATCAAACTTTTAATTTGCATCTCTTTTTGTTCAGTTTAATACATTTGTCTATTATTTAATCCAACTGATCTTAATGGTTAATCATTTGGTACACCAATAGATTTCTATAGATATTGATTCTATATACACTTTCTATAGAACTTGTTTGCAATTTCCGATATGGATAACCAAATATAATGAAATCTTTTTACATAAGTGATTTATAGATAATAACCACCACTATGTTTAAAGTGTGTGCACACGCATGTGTGTGTGAGAGAGAGATGCAGAGACATTTGCCATTTGTGAAAACACTGTAAAGCAGAATAGAGTATAAGGGAGAGGAAACGGTCGATGACTGTAAAACATCAGATTGATTAGAGATGCATCAGTAGAAGGGAGTCAGATGGCTTCAAATACAGCATTTTACATTACAGTATGTATGTCATACATACAGTGATACTGTAAACTGATTACCATGGTAGAGACAGCCACATTACTGTAACTCAACCTTCATCTGTAAAGGTCCACTACAGTATAGATTCAGTCTAATGGTATAGAGTGAAATCATTTACTGTATTGCCAGCAAACTCTGTTCTAGCACAGAACCTCATGGCTGTGTTATACTTCATCACAGCTTTAGATAACTCACTGCAGATACTATTACAAACATTATGGATTCAATTACATAAGTTAGGTAATGCACGTGTATTTTCTAATGTGGCAACTGTATCCTGTATTACTGTAATTATTTCAGCAACAAGGGAGATTTGAAACATGTCTTGCATTGTTTTCTGTTGAATGAACTGATTGTTAAAAGTACTAAATTGAAAGATCATACTGTTGTGCTTCTGTGATTAAACCAAATGTTCTCATTACATATTACAATAATATTGTGTTTGAAACAATGATTATGTGGACTGAAAAATGTATAACTGTAATAGCATGGGATCATGTTTTGAAAGAATGACCAGCTCTGTTTCAAGTGTGATCAGTTTGGATTTTTGTACTAAGAGTTTTGAAAATGTGCACCTTACTTGTGAAAATAGTTAGCCTGACTACGTCAGACTTTGTACTTCCACTCAATTTCAGTTCGCTTCTGTACTCAGTCTGAGATAGCGACCTATCTCTCAGTTTTCCTCCGGCCTGAAAACAGCCGGCCAATCAACGAACAGAGGGCGGGCTGAGAGCCGTGACGTAGACGCTAAGCGCAGAGTTTAAGATTGTATTTTAGGTTAGGGAAATCAAAAACGACCGCAGATAAGGAGACACGGGATGCAATTCGCTCTGTTGTGGAGAATATTCTCGGCATTTGCAAACTGAAGCCCGAACAAGAAGAGTGTTTGTTAAACATTTTGAATGGAGGTGATGTTTAAGTTGGCGAGAGAGGTGATTGCGTTATGTGATTGGCTTACGGGTAACCAATGATTTTATACTTCAGACAAGCGCCCCCCGCGAGAAAGAAAACACTTTTCAATTATGCCATTCCAGACTCTGTCTACGAAGCAAAGCGAAGTAGCAGAGTTTGGTATTACCAGGCTAGAAAAAAGTACCAAAGCGAATAAAAAAACTGTAAAAAACATAATGTGTGTCTGTGTGTGTGTCTCTCTGTGTGCGTGTGTGTGTGTGTGAGTGTGTGCGTCTGTGTGTCTCTATGTCTGTCTGTGTGTGTGTGTGTGTGTGTGTGTGTGTGTGTGTGAGAGTGTGTGTGTGTTGTGTGTGTTTGTGTATATGTTTTGTTATATATATTTATATTGTTGTTTAATTCACGTGAAAAAAATCTTCGGTTGCACAGATCCAGTTAAAAAAATAATGCCTTTATAAGACCTAAAAAAAAGTCAAAGAATCCCATTTATCACATTAAATGCTGACGTAGGTTAAGTCAATATCTTGTTTATGTTTTTGGCTTTGTCCTGTTTCTGAGGTGGATTCTGTGAAGGTTTTCTTTATTTAAGTAGCTTATAAAACACTTATAATGCACATGAAGGAACAATCCCAAATCATTGCATTAGGGTTGTATTTGAATAGCAAACTATAAATGCTGATTCATTTGGCACAATTTGTTTTCCTTGACCTTGAACACATTGAACTTTAGAGACAAATCAACAAATACGCCTAACCATTTTCCAGAGGTCTGATTGGCTGTTGGAGTTGTCATCCTGGTTATCCACCTTATTTTTCGCCCGTTCTATTTCCCATGATTCATAGCGGGTTCAATGGACTAAACGGTTTTCTACTTCCGGCTGAAGTGTTTGTCTACATAGCATGCGAGCACTAGCGTAAAGGCTATGGTGATATTTTTTAAAGTTAATAAAGTAGTAGATAATGGTTCGGTCAAGATGGGAAGTAGTCGGCGGCTACAAATTTTCATTTTGTTTTTATCTGTGATTTAATAAAAATAACGTGATCAGATCACTTTTGATGAATGTTTTTTTCTATTTAGTTTAGCGATGTGGGGATGACACAATCTGAAACACATGGCAAATGGATATAGATCAGACTCTGGTAACTAGGAATGAGTCACGATTTTCGATTAGTTGATTTTATTATAGAATATCGAATAGGTTGCGTGATTATTGTCTATAAAAAATTCCCACGTTTTCGGTTCTGATGCGGTGACACGTTCATGTAACCAGAGGGTGGCGATGCCAATAATGCATCTAAAAACTGTCAACCAACTCTCAGACAACAGAAGACGACACACATTGTCTCACACCAGAGCATGTGAGCGGAGTGGTAATATTTCCTCCAGAGCGAGAGGCATTTCTGAAGATTACGCGCCGCTCGCTCAGAACGCCAGCATTGACTCGCTGGTTAGATAATATGTGAAATAAGTTAGGGTGCCCGTGCACGACTGAAGTTATGTGTACTATATGGGAGAGAATGCTAAACCATAATGAGCGTTTTCGTAATATATTGCCTATTCCGCATCTCAACGCACGGATAAAGCTTGCCACAAAAAAACGGCAAAAGTAATGATTATGCATTAAACATTTGAATTGTTTATTAATAAACTAGTGTTTTCTGTCAGTGTCGACTGCAAAGATAAAGTTGACGATGCTGACTCGCCTAGAGAGAAATGCACACTTCATACGAATTAGCCTACGTAAGCAGAGGGCAGCTCATTTCTGTTCGTTTTTAATTATTTTGTTTAAAAGTAGTCATTTCAAGCTTTCTATAGATATTCTTCTCAGGTCTTTGAGGGGCAGATCTTCGGGGCAGATCTTCTGTCGGATAACATCTCCAAGATGTTAAATACCATTTGACTAGTAACCAAAAATCCAAATCACAGTCTCTACTGCACCAATTTAATTGATATTAATACTAGTGTAGAACATTGCATAGAAACTGTGTCTATTCCTCGTTTACTAAGATCAAATAATAAATCTACTGCGGGATCTAGAAAAAATCTAATTGTTATTAAAACAAAAAATCTCGCTATTAGTGAACAAAAACAATTTCTAAAGCTAGGTCTTCTAAACATTAGATCGCTCACACCTAAGGCGATTATTGTAAATGAAATGGTCACAGATAATAATTTCGATGTTCTGTGCCTTACTGAAACCTGGCTTAAACCAAATGATTATTTCGGTCTAAATAAGTCTACTCCGCCAGGATACTGTTATAAGCATGAGCCCCGTCTGATCGGTCGTGGCGGCGGTGTTGCAACAATCTACAGAGATATCCTTAATGTTACTCAGAAAACTCGTCATAGGTTTAATTCATTTGAAGTGCTAAATGTTACGCTCTTAGATGTAAGAAAAAAAATCCCTATTATCTCTAGCATTGGCTACCGTATATAGACCTCCAGGGCCTTACGCCAATTTCTTAAAAGAGTTTGCTGACTTTCTATCAGATCTTTTGGTCAACGTCGATAAAGCATTAATTGTTGGAGATTTTAACATACACGTAGATAATTTAAATGATGCGTTAGGGGCTGCGTTTACAGATTTATTAAACTCCTTTGGGGTCAAGCAAAACGTCACCGGACCAATCTAATCGTCTTAATCATACACTCGATTTAATTATATCATATGGAACCGATCCAACCGATATAGATATCATTCCACAAAGTGATGATGTCACTGATCACTACTTGGTAACTTGCATATTACGCACTGCTGTAATATGTCATGCTGCGCCACGTTATCGACCAGGTAGAACAATTCGTCCATCCACCATAGATCATTTCTCAAATAGCTTATCTGATCTGTCTCAGCTGCTGCCTGAACCCAAACAAACAGATGAATTAGACGAACTAACTAGCACTATGAGCACCATTCTCTCTAGAACATTGGATATTGTTGCACCCATTAGATTAAAAAAGGTCAGAGAAAAAAGTATAGCACCATGGTACAATAATACTACGTATGTTTTAAAGAGAGAAACCCGTAATTTAAAACGTAAATGGAAAAAAACTAATTTAGAGGTCTTTAGAATCGCGTAGAAAGACAGTATGTCACTTTATAAAAAGGCACTTAAAACGGCCAGGGCTGAGCACCTCAGCAAATTAATAGAAAACAACTGAAATAATCCAAGGTTTTTATTTAATACCGTGGCTAGACTAACAAATAAACAGACGTCATCTGAACAAAATACCTCGTTACAGTTTAGTAGTAATGATTTCATGAACTTCTTCACCGAGAAAATTGAAAGCATCAGAATCAAAATCGTAAACGTTCGATCTTTGCTCGCGCCTTATAATTCGGCCGCAATTATCACCCCGCAAGAACAATTACAATGCTTTACAACCATAGAACAAAAAGAGTTAAATAAACTTATCACTTCATCTAAAACAACAACAGGTTTATTAGATCATATACCAACTGAACTACTGAAAGAAGTGTTACCTATAGTGGAAGAGCTCTTCTCAATATTATGAACTCATCTTTATCTTTAGGTCATGTTCCAAGAACGTTCAAGCTGGCAGTTATAAAACCTCTTATTAAGAAACCACAATTAGATCCAAATAACCTAGCAAATTACAGACCCATTTCGAATCTTCCATTTATGTCAAAAATATTAGGAAAAGTTGTGTCCGCTCAACTCGGCTCTTTCTTGCAAGAAAACGACATCTATGAAAAGTTTCAGTCTGGATTCAGGCCACATCATAGCACTGAAACTGCGCTTGTTAGAATCACAAATAATTTACTTTTAGCTTCGGACCAAGGCTGTATCTCAGTACTAGTTTTACTTGATCTTAGTGCTGCGTTCGATACTATAGATCACACAATACTCTTAGATCGACTACAAAATTACAAAATGTCCTAAAGCATTAAGCTGGTTCAGGTCATACTTATCTGACCGCTACCATTTCGTCTACTTAAATGGAGAAAAATCGATTATAACTTCGGCAAACTATGGAGTGCCGCAGGGATCTGTGTTAGGCCCTTTATTATTCTCAATATATATGCTGCCACTTGGTAATATTCTAAGTAAACATGGAATTAGTTTCCATTGTTATGCTGATGACACTCAAATATATATTTCATCAAGGCCAGATGAATACGCTAAATTATCCAAATTGACAGATTGTGTTAAATATATAAAAGATTGGATGACGCGTAATTTTCTTTTATTAAATCCAGACAAGACAGAGGTAATACTTATCGGTTCTAAAAACCGCCCACAAAACCTTTCACAGCACGACTTTAACATACAGGTCCATCTCAAAAAATTAGCATATTGTGATAAAGTTAATTATTTTTCATAATGTAATGATAAAAATTAAACTTTCATATATTTTAGATTCATTGCACACCAACTTAAATATTTCAGGTCTTTTATTGTTTTAATACTGATGATTTTGGCATACAGCTCATGAAAACCCAAAATTCCTGTCTCAAAAAATTAGCATATCATGAAAAGGTTCTCTAAACGAGCTATTAACCTAATCATCTGAATCAACTCATTAACTCTAAACACCTGCAAAAGATTCCTGAGGCTTTTAAAAACTCCCAGCCTGTTTCATTACTCAAAACCGCAATCATGGGTAAGACTGCCGACCTGACTGCTGTCCAGAAGGCCATCATTGACACCCTCAAGCAAGAGGGTAAGACACAGAAAGAAATTGCGGCGTGGCATGGAGGCAATCAGCCTGTGGCACTGCTGAGGTGTTATGGAGGCCCAGGATGCTTCGATAGCGGCCTTAAGCTCATCCAGAGTGTTGGGTCTTGCGTCTCTCAACTTTCTCTTCACAATATCCCACAGATTATCTATGGGGTTCAGGTCAGGAGAGTTGGCAGGCCAATTGAGCACAGTAATACCATGGTCAGTAAACCATTTACCAGTGGTTTTGGCACTGTGAGCAGGTGCCAGGTCGTGCTGAAAAATTAAATCTTCATCTCCATAAAGCTTTTCAGCAGATGGAAGCATGAAGTGCTCCAAAATCTCCTGATAGCTAGCTGCATTGACCCTGCCCTTGATAAAACACAGTGCACCAACACCAGCAGCTGACATGGCACCCCAGACCATCACTGACTGTGGATACTCCAGTGCTGCTTCTCTGTAGCCCAGGTCAGGCGCTTCTGCCGCTGTTTCTGGTTCAAAAGTGGCTTGGCCTGGGGAATGCGGCACCTGTAGCCCATTTCCTGCACACGCCTGTGCACGGTGGCTCTGGATGTTTCTACTCCAGACTCAGTCCGCTGCTTCCGCAGGTCCCCCAAGGTCTGGAATCGGTCCTTCTCCACAATCTTCCTCAGGGTCCGGTCACCTCTTCTCGTTGTGCAGCGTTTTTTGCCACACTTTTTCCTTCCCACAGACTTCCCACTTAGGTGCCTTGATACAGCACTCTGGGAACAGCCTATTTGTTCAGAAATTTCTTTCTGTGTCTTACCCTCTTGCTTGAGGGTGTCAATGATGGCCTTCTGGACAGCAGTCAGGTCGGCAGTCTTACCCATGATTGCGTTTTTGAGTAATGAAACAGGCTGGGAGTTTTTAAAAGCCTCAGGAATCTTTTGCAGGTGTTTAGAGTTAATTAGTTGATTCAGATGATTAGGTTAATAGCTCGTTTAGAGAACCTTTTCATGATATGCTAATTTTTTGAGACAGGAATTTTGGGTTTTCATGAGTATTAAAACAATAAAAGACCTGAAATATTTCAGTTGGTGTGCAATGAATCTAAAATATATGAAAGTAAAATTTTTATCATTACATTATGGAAAATAATTAACTTTATCACAATATGCTAATTTTTTGAGAAGGACCTGTAGTAGGATGCCCTGTTACTTTATCCGCTACAGTAAAAGACCTGGGTGTTACATTAGACTGCAACCTGTCTTTTGAAAAAAATATTTCATGTGTTACAAAAACTGCCTTTTTCCACCTTAGAAACATTGCTAAGCTACGTAATATGCTATCAGTCTCTGATGCAGAAAAGTTAGTTCATGCATTCATGACCTCGAGACTAGATTACTGTAATGCTTTATTAGCTGGTTGTCCTGCATCTTCAATAAACAAGCTACAGTTACTCAAAAATGCAGCCGCTAGAGTTCTTACTAGATCAAGAAAATATGATCATATAACACCGATTTTATCATCACTTCATTGGTTACCAATAAAGTTCCGTATTAATTACAAGGTATTGCTTTTGACTTATAAAGCTCTAAATGGTTTAGCTCCAGTCTATTTAACGGATCTTCTATCGCCTTACAATCCATCGCGCTCTTTAAGATCACTAAATTCGAGGCTTCTGGTCATTCCTAGGATATCCAGATCCACCTAAGGAGGCAGAGCATTTTCACATTTAGCTCCGAAGCTCTGGAATAGCCTTCCTGATATTGTTCGTAGCTCAGACTCGCTCTCCCAGTTTAAAACTAGACTGAAGACGCATCTATTTAGCCAGGCATTCATATACATTTTTTCATCTTACAGTTACTGTAAATTCGGCCTCTAGTTCATAAACGCCAGAGGAGAACTGGCCCCCGACTGAGCCTGGGTTCTCCCAAGGTTTTTTTTCTCCATTGGGTCATCTCTTGGGGTGTTAGGACACCATTAGGTCACTGAATGGAGTTTTTCGGTTCCTTGCCACTGTTGCCTTTGGCTTGCTCAGTTGGGGATATTCAAATTAATTAACCAATCATACCATTGATCAGCTCTACCAAACTTGGATGTCTTTTTTCCAGTAATAAACAAACATTGTTAAGTTGTTTTGATTGATACTGTGAAGCAGCTTTGATACAATCTGTATTGTGAAAAGTGCTATATAAATATATTTGACTTGACTTGACTTGACTTGACTTTGAGGCAAGTATCTTATACGCTGAGTTTCGGTTCATTTATTCGGTTCATTCGCTCCAGTTCACGCGCCGGCGCCTCCATGTCCTAAATATATCGTCTACTATATTTGCTTCTTATTTATTAATCCAGGCAATTTGTTGATGAAACATTGATTAAAATGAAGATACAATTTATACTAAACGAAATTCACTTTAAAGAAAGGCTTTCTACAAAACAAAACTTAATAAGTGGTCAAAATTATGTCTGACCCATTCCAAATGTTTTCCGATATATTGGGCATCTTATCCTATCTGACTCATCTCATGCGGTTCCCTTTTCATATAATCAACATAGATGAAAAAAAAAAAAAAAACATAATGAAACATATAAAACGTATGTTTTATTTTTTTCAACTGATATTTAAGCGTCACACCGCTCCGCTTTACTCACATGCTCTGGTGTGTAGCCTATACATGCATGTGTGTGTGCATATGATAAAGGGGTGCGATTTTCGAATAATAATTGAATAATACCCAGCAATCTTCAAATATTATTTTTGCTTGAAATGCCCATCCCTACTGGTAACGTTTGTCAACAAAATGGTGCGAACAGACATACACCTTTTCGGTGGATGCTTCAGCTTTAGCGCAGCTAACCAAAAACGTCTACTCTCTGGCATTGAATGTAGCTGATACAAACCGGACATGGGCATTTTCTCCTTTTTATCTTATGATCAAAGCACTCAGTTTCTAACAAGTGTTTTTATCTTCTTTGAATTGTTAAAACAACCAACAACAGCACATGTAGAGCCTGAACTCATTCTCTCACTGCTAATACAGGTAGGTCTGTCGCTACGAACCGGAAGTAGGCAACCGGAGTCGTCGTCGTCATGGCGGCGTGCATTGTTTAGAGCAGAATAAGGTGGATATGTGAGGGAGCTATGAAGGTAAAATAGTAGCAAAACTCGAGAATAGGTAGATGTGAATTTGAGAACTTGTACAATAAATAAAACTAAGGGATTATTTTTATAGTGTTGCTTCACAGCAAGCTTTAATGAATTTCGAAATATATATTGTTTATTTTGTTTAACAGGTGTAATCAGAAGAGGTCATTTTATAGCTTTTTTATAGCTATATTCCCATTCATAAACCTATCGGGACACTTAAAAAAGTGTGTGTGTGTGTGTGTGTGTGTATGTGTCTCTCTCTGCGTGTGTGTGTGTGTCTCTGTGTGTGTGTGTGTGTTTGTGTCTGTGTAGCCCCTTTCACACAGAGATTCCGTAAATTACACGGATAAAGTGACCTGGGATTTGACCCGGGTTCGTTTGACTTTGGTTCATTCACACTGCCAGTGACTTTCCGGAATCAGAGAGTGCGTTCACACACAACCCGTACAAATCCCGTAAAGACACGTGACATCGATGTGACATGTAATGTCTCAGCCGTGTATAGTTTGCTTATGAGCTGCGATTTCTCCACGCTTGTGCATTTTTTTCTCTGATTCGATCATAAACTACCGCATTACGTACCGTTTCACGCTGGCGAACCATCCCGGCTTCAGCGTCATCATTACGACATGGCATTGATTACGGCTTTTGTTCACACAGCGCGCGTTCCGGGACTGAACACGTGTGTGTGTGTGTGTGTGTGTGTGAGGAGTGTGTCTGTCTGTGCGTGTGTGTGTGTGTGTGTGTGTGTGTGTGTGTGTGTGTGTGTGTGAGGAGTGTGTCTGTCTGTCTGTGTGTGTGTGTGTGTGTGTGTGTCTGTCTGACTCTCTGTCTCTGTCTGTCTGCCTGCCTGTCTGTGTGTGTCTCTCTGTGTGAGTGTGTGTGTGTGTGTGTGTGTGTGTGTTGTGTGTGTTTGTGTATATTGTTATTGTTGTTTAATAAACTTGTTTAAAACAAAAATAACTATTCACATGAAAAAAAATCTTCGGTTGCACAGATCCAGTTAAAAAACATAATGCCTTTATAAGACATAAAAAAAAGTCAAAGAATCCCATTTATCACAAAATACTGTATAGCATAAATGCTGACGTAGGTTAAGTCAATATCTTGTTTATGTTTTTGGCTTTGTCCTGTTTCTGAGGTGGATTCTGTGAAGGTTTTCTTTATTTATGTAGCTTATAAAACACTTATAATGCACATGAAGGAACAATCCCAAATCATTGCATTAGGGCTGTATTTGAATAGCAAACTATAAATGCTGATTCATTTGGCACAATTAGTTTTCCTAACTATTTTCCAGAGGTCTGATTGGCTGTTGGGAGTTCTCATCCTGGTTATATGTGAGGGAGCTATGAAGGTAAAAGAGTAGCAAAACTCGAGAGTACGTAGATGTGAATTTGAGAACTTGTACAATAAATATTAGTACGTGTATGCTAAAATTTAGCACTTACAGATCGAGAGGAAAAATCATGGGCCAAACCTCATCAGCAAATTATGAATTGGAATCTCGTACGTTGTATAACTGGGCTATAGAGACACCATGCATCTTACCAGATATAGGCATAGATGAGTCTCTGCTGAAATATTCTGGTCTCGACTCTAACGCTGAGCTGCAGGATTACTCTAATGAGATGCTCAAAGCGGTGCCAGGTTTGGTCCAGAGTTTAGGATCTGCCGTTGGTGCACTGACTTCAGTCCCTCATGCTGTTGGTCTTGGAGCTTTGGTGATTTCCTTGATCATAGAGATCGCCAGCAAGAGCGGCACTCAGACAGGTGATGATACATACAGCCTGTTTCGACGTGTGTTTGGGGAAGAGAAAGCTTCGAGTGTCCGGGACACAATGTCAGAGTATCTGAGACGCCATCGCATGTACATGAACAATAAACAACAATTACGGGAGGAAATAAGGAGACTGGAAAAGCAGCTGAGCAACCATCTCACCATCCTCAGAAACTCCCTGCAGCTGGACAGACAGATGAGCAGCCGTGGGTTCAAAATCTGGGTCAACGGAGCCGCCTTCTACGTCCAGATGTTGATCCATGAGGCTCGACTGAATATTCAGAATATGCCAAGGCTGGGTCTGCCTCCTCCGGGGGCAGCGCTTGCAGGTTGAGAGGCAAACAGATTGCCTCCCCGAACTGGTCCCAAATCAGCTGAACCGACTGGGGATGGAGTCGCCATTCTCCAGGGAGGGCCTGAAGCCGTGAGAGCTCGTCGGCTTCACAGTTCAGTGCTCCGGGAATGAAAATGGCTCGAAGCGACCTCAGATGCTTCTGACTCCATAGGAGGAGGTGGCGGGCGAGTTGTGACATACGGCGGGAGCGTAGACCACCTTGATGGTTGATGTACGCTACAGTCGCGGTATTGTCTGAACGGACTAGTACGTGCTGACCCCGGAGCAACGCCCGGAAGCGGTGCGGGGCAAGACGTACTTCCAACAACTCGAGGCAATTGACATGCCATAGCCACTGGGGTCCTGTCCAGGAGCCCGCAGCAGCATGTCCATTGCACATGGCGCCCCAGCCCGTGGTGGAGGCATCTGTTGAGACAACAACATGCCGGGAAGCTCGTACCAGGGGGACACCCGCCCTGAGAAAACTGAGGTTCGACCACAGGGTGAGGAACTGACGGCAGGTCGGAGTAACTGGTACTCGGAGCGTGCCTTGTTGCCATTCCCACCTCGGGACTCGGTCGCGAAGCCAAAGCTGAAGCGGTCTCGTATGAAGCAATCCGAGTGGCGTGACCGCGGCTTCAGATGCCATATGCCCCAGGAGCCTCTGAAAGTGTTTCAGTGGAACCGCACTCTTGCTCTCGAGTTGTCTCAGGCAAGTCAGCAGTGACTGCGTGTGCTCGCTCGTAAGCTGTGCGGACATGGCGACCGAGTCGATGTCCATACCGAGAAAAGATATCCTCTGCACGGGGCAAAGTTTGCTCTTCTCCCAGTTGACCCGAAGGCCCAGACGAGCTAGGTGCCGGACCACTAGGTCCCTGTGTTCACAAACCTGAACTCGAGAGTGAGCTAAGATCAGCCAGTCGTCGATATAACTCAGGATGCGAACCCCGTGCTCCCGAAGGGGAACAAGGGCAGCCTCGACGACCTTCGTGAAGATGCGAGGAGACAGGGCCAGTCCGAAGAGGAGGACCGCGTACTGGTATGCCTGCCCCTCGAAAGCAAACCGAAGGAACGGTCTGTGTCGAGGAAGAATGGGGACATGAAAGTAGGCATCCTTCAGGTCGATCGCTGCAAACCAATCCTGGGGCCGAATGCATTCGAAAACGCGTTTGGCGGTGAGCATCTTGAACGGCAGCCTGTGAAGGGAGCGGTTCAGCACGCGCAAGTCCAGGATAGGCCGTAACCCACCGGTTTTCTTGGGGACAATGAAGTAAGGGCTGTAGAAGCCGGACCTCATCTCGGCTGGAGGGACAGTCTCGATTGCACCCTTCGCCAGCAGGGTGGTAATCTCTGCTCTCTGATGATAGGGGCATTGCCACCGACCAAAGTGGAGCGGACTCCCCTGAAGCGGGGAGGAGACCGTGCGAACTGAATCGCATAGCCGAGCCTGACGGTACGCGCGATCCAGCGGGACAGACGGGGAAGCTCTAGCCAGGCTCCCAGGAACTGAACCAGCGGGATCACGCAGACGACAGGCGTCCCCCCGGAGGGGCAGCGAAGCGGAGTAACTGGCCCAGACGTGGACGGCATAGCGGTCCGGTGTGGGGGCACAGTTAGCAACCGCGCCCTGGCAGAGGGGGCCAGGGGAGGACCAGGCTGGTCGTCCCGCGGGGGCCTGCTCTGCCAGGGGTCTGGCGACAGAGGGGGACAGGGGTGAAGCTTTCCGTGGACGGCACGCCGTGTCAACCACCTCTGGGACAGAGGGGGACGAGGAGAGCACGGCTAGTGGGCGGCGCTCTGTGTCGTCCGAGAACTCTGCGTGCTCAGAGACGGGAGAGTCAGTTCTTTGGAGAATAAGGATTCTTCCCCGGCCCTCCACCGGGGAAAGGAGTGGTCCTGCTACCAACTCCTGGAAAGAACTGAGTCCCATCTCTGAGGAGCCCCTCTCAGGAGTGCCGCGTAACCCGGCGTGTAGCGGGGGGCGGGGCTGGAGAGGGCTGTGGCGTCCGACCGGGAGGGCACCTTCGGCGGTGGGCAGACCGAGGGATCTGAGCGGACGGCGAGGCCGTCGGGACAGAATCAACGTCAGTCTGCTCATGGGCGGCTGAGAGCTGTTGGGCAAGCCCTCAACCGCCCCGCTGAAGAGGCCGACCTGGGATATGGGAATGTCGGACAGACGGGTCTGCGCGACATCCAGCACATCAGACAGGTTCAGCCACAGAATGGTGAGCATCACCTGACCCAGGGAGCGTACGGCCACGTTCGTCGCTCGGAGAGCAAGGTTAGTGGCGGCGCGCAGCTCAGTGAAGAGCCCTGGGTCAGTCCCGCCCTCGTGCAGGACCATGAACATCTGGGTCAGGTAGACCAGCAGAATGACCATGGCATGCAGTGAGGCGGCCGCCAGTCCCGTGGCGCTATAGGGTCTCGCCACAAGCGTAGACGAAAAACTACAGGCCACGGACGGGTGCTTAGGATTGTGCCGAGAAGAAGCACTCTGAGGACACATAGCGTAAGTCAAAGTCCAAATCACAATCTATGCTGTCCCAACTTAATTGATACAAGTAGTGTAGAACATGATATAGAAACTGTGTCTATTCCTCGTCTAGTGAGGCCAAACAATAAATCTAGTGTAGGATCTAGGAAAAATCTTATTGTAATTAAACCAGAAAATCTAAATATCAGTGAACAAAAAGAATTTCTTAAACTAGGTCTTCTAAACTTTAGATCGCTCACACCTAAGGCGGTTATTGTAAATGAAATGGTCACAGATAATAATTTCGATGTTCTGTGCCTTTCTGAAACCTGGCTTAAACCAAATGATTATTTCGGTCTAAATGAGTCTACTCCACCAGGATACTGTTATAAGCATGAGCCCCGTCCGATCGGTCGTGGCGGCGGTGTTGCAACAATCTATAGAGATATCCTTAATGTTACTCAGAAAACAGGTCACAGGTTTAATTCGTTCGAAGTACTTGTGCTAAATGTTACGCTCTTAGATGTAAGAAAGAAATCCCTATTATCTCTAGCCTTGGCGACCGTATATAGACCTCCAGGGCCCTATGCTGATTTCCTAAAAGAGTTTGCAGACTTTCTCTCAGATCTATTGGTCAATGCCGATAAAGCAATAATTGTTGGAGATTTTAACATACACGTAGATGACACAAATGATGCGTTAGGGACTGCGTTTACAGATTTATTAAACTCCTTTGGGGTCAAGCAAAACGTCAGTGGTCCCACTCATCGTCTAAATCATACACTAGATTTAATTATATCATATGGAACCAATCCAACCGATATAGATATTATACCGCAAAGTGACGATCTCACTGATCATTGTATGGTAACGTGCATATTACGTACTGCTGAAATTTGCCATGTTGCGCCACGTTATCGACCAGGCAGAACAATCGTTCCAACCACTATAGATAGATTCACAAATAGCTTACCTGATCTATCTCAGCTGCTCAGTGAACCCCAACAAACAGATGAACTAGAGGAAATGACTAGCAGTTTGAGCACCATTTTCTCTAGTACATTAGATATTGTTGCACCAATTAGATTAAAAAAGGTTAGAGAGAAAACTAAAGCACCGTGGTACAATAGTACTACACATGTTATCAAGAGAGAAACTCGTAACTTAGAGCGTAATTGGAAACAAACTAATTTAGAGGTCTTTAGAATCGCGTGGAAAGACAGTATGTCACGTTATAAAAAGGCTCTAAAAGCAGCCAGGGCTGAGCATCTCCGCAAACTGATAGAAAATAACCAAAATAATCCAAGGTTTTTATTTAACACCGTGGCTAGACTAACAAATAAACAGACATCACCAGAGCAAAATATTCCGTTACAGTATAGTTGTAAAGATTTTATGAATTACTTCAATGAGAAAATAGAAAGCATCCGAAATACAAATGTAAATGTACAATCCTCTATGGTGTCTTATGATTCAGCCTCAATTATCGCCCCTCAAGAACAACTACACCGCTTTACAACTATAGGACAGGAAGAGCTAAATAAACTTATCTTTGCAGCGAAACCAACAACATGTTTATTAGATCCAATACCCACTAAACTACTGAAAGAAGTGTTACCTGTAGTGGAAAAGCCTCTTCTCAATATTATTAACTCGTCTGTATCTTTAGGTCATGTTCCAAAAATATTTAAGCTGGCAGTAATAAAACCTATTATTAAGAAACCGCAATTAGATCAAAATAACTTAGCAAATTACAGACCCATTTCAAATCTTCCATTTATATCTAAAATACTAGAAAAAATTGTGTCCGCTCAATTGTGCTCTTTCTTGCAAGAAAATGATATCTATGAAAAATTTCAGTCAGGATTCAGACCGCATCATAGCACAGAAACTGCGCTAGTTAAAATTACAAATGATTTACTTTTAGCTTCTGACCAAGGCTGTATCTCAATACTAGTTCTACTCGATCTTAGCGCTGCGTTCGACACTATAGATCATAAAATACTCTTGGATCGACTACAAAACTACACTGGTGTTCAGGGACAGGCATTAAGCTGGTTTAAATCGTACTTATCAGACCGTTACCATTTTGTCTGTTTAAATGGTGAAAAATCGAAGATAAAGTCAGTAGAGTATGGAGTGCCGCAAGGATCGGTGTTAGGCCCTCTGCTATTCTCAATATATATGCTGCCACTTGGTAATATTATAAGAAAACATGGAATTAATTTCCACTGTTATGCTGATGACACTCAATTATATATTTCATCAAGACCAGATGAAAACACTAACTTATCTAAATTGACAGAGTGTCTTAAAGATATAGAATGCTGGATGACGTGTAATTTCCTGCTATTAAATTCAGATAAAACGGAGGTATTACTTATTGGTCCAAAAAACTACCCACAAAACCTCGTACAATACAACTTTAATTTAGAAGGATGTCCAGTTACTTTATCCACTACAGTAAAAGACCTGGGTGTTATACTAGACCGCAACTTGTCTTTCGAAAACCATATATCATATGTTACAAGAACAGCCTTTTTCCACCTTAGAAATATTGCCAAGCTACGTAACATGCTATCTGTTTCTGATGCAGAAAACTTAGTTCATGCATTCATGACCTCAAGACTAGATTACTGTAATGCTTTATTAGCTGGTTGTCCTACATCCTCAATAAACAAGCTACAGTTAGTGCAAAATACAGCTGCTAGAGTTCTTACTAGGTCAAGAAAATATGATCATATAACACCAATTTTATTAAGTTCCGTATCAATTACAAAGTACTATTACTGACCTATAAAGCCCTAAATGGTCTAGCTCCTGTATATTTAATGGACCTTCTATCGCCCTACAATCCATTGCGTTCTTTAAGATCCCTAAATTCGAGGCTTCTGGTCATTCCTAGGATATCTAAGTCCACTAAAGGAGGGAGGGCGTTCTCACATTTAGCTCCTAAACTCTGGAATAGCCTTCCTGATATTATTCGATGCTCAGACTCGCTCTCCCAGTTCAAAACTAGATTAAAGACGCATCTCTTCAGCCAAGCATTCACATAATGCTTACCTTTTATACCACTGTTGAATCAGATCGAATGCATTAATATTATGAACAGCAGCTACGCTAATAATTTCCCATCTGCTTTTCTGCTGTTATCTCGGGACGCTAGTCCCGAGGTAAATAGCGTTCTTCAGCTAGTCTGTATCCAGCCTCTCACGGAGACTTCAGATGCCCCAACACCTGCGATGAGATGACTAAACGCCTGCGATGAGACGACTAAACGCCTGTGAAGAGACGACTCGACGCCTGTGAAGAGACGACTCAACGCCGGTGATATGTTATGCCCTAAATTAATACATGATGATTAACTAACTGTATTGATTAACTAACTGTATTTTTTACGTACATTTCTGAAATGCACTTTCTGTAAAGCTGCTTTGAAACAATATGTATTGTGAAAAGCGCTTTACAAATAAATTTGAATTGAATTGAATATAGCATCGCAACAGAGCGTTCAGCCGGGGGAACCCCAGTGTACCCACGGGCAGCGGCCCCATCGAGGGGAGGAAAGGCGGATGAGATCAGCGAGCGGTCCCTGATCTCATCATGCACGTCCGGGAAGAATGGTATCGGGGTTTGCCGTGGACGAGGGTCGGCGGCCTTACCCAAAAACCAATCGTCCCGGGAAAGCATGGCCGTCATCTCCGGATCAGACTCGACGAGTCAAATCAAACCCACCTAGTGAAGCTGCTACAAACATAATATCATCCTCTGTAGCTTCAAATGAAACACACGGGCCACCAGAGGGTAGACCCGTGGGAATCACCTGTTCACTAGCGGGCACCGTCATTGAAGAGGGGGGCTGGGGTCGCGGACACATAGTCGGCGCCTTGTTCCAGACCCTAACCCTCAGGTCACCCTGGCCACCAGCCGAAGATCGGGGGGTGGATGAGGGGACTCTCACTCATGTGAGTTCACAGAGTCTCGACCTTAATGACGCGATGATCATGTTTCCATGGAGAAAACATGAGTCATCCACGAGCGCTGCTCTAGCATGATTAAGCCCAAACATACTAGACAACGCTCGTGCCCATCAGAGTCCGATACCAAGCTGCCGCACCATTCATTTTTTTTTTTTTTTTTAAATGCACTGGCGAGCCGTCTTTAAAAAGACGTGCCGCGTGCGAGCTCTTTCAGTGAGAGAAAACTCAAGTGTTGAAGCACCCGGGGAGACACGCACCGACTGGCAGACCACCGCAACAGATCAGCAGGAAGAACGCGCTCGGCGTCACACCAACACTCGAGGTACTCGTTTGTAAAGCTGACAATTCAGAGATGGCTTGTGGAGAGAAGAATACACTTGGCTCCGAAGCGAAAACATAAACTGCTGTTGCGGACTTCCTCCTTTTATACCCACGAGGTGGGGCGGAGTTACGTCATGCAAATTCCGCAGACCCATGGCATTTCTTTGCCATTGGCTCGTTTTGTAATACTCGAAGTTGATAGGCTTTCTAAGCGAAACCCCATTCGTCGTCATCCGACGTAACTCGGAGTGACAACGAAAGGGAACTTCAACACCTTCAATAGATTCATTTGTTTGTTTGTTTGGTTAATTTTCCTTGCTACTTTTTACAAAGAGTCAGGAATTAATCATTGAAATTACATCCATTACATAGTTAAATTACTTTTAAATTAAAAAAAAAATTACTAACATTATTTATTTATTTGTTGTTAATGTTCCTACTATTTTACACAAATTCATTATTTTAATTACATCCATTAAACTGTTAAATAACTTCTAACATCATTTACTTATTTATTTACTGTTAAATTTCATTGGTGCATTTTACAAAAATCAGGATTTATTATGTTAATCATATCCATTATATATTTAAATAACTTTCAACACCTATTACACCAAAGCCATCTCGATGTTTCTGTTGCCGGCCCTACAAGTTATTTTTGTTTCTAATAACATTTACATGCATGACCCATTCATCCATCCCTTCTCCAAGCCACTTGTCTGTAGCGTCGAAGGATGGATGGCCAGTCTATATGTAATGCTCATTTAGTCCATTGTTGGCGACTTAACATACTAGTTTGATCCTTCCAGTGTAACCCAACATGACATCGGTCCATCCTCAGTGTGAAAGTTTGAGCGACTGAAATCCAGATCCAGCGGTGACGCTTCGAGGGAATCTGGCATCACACACCTCTATAAACACACCAGACTGCCAGATATCTCTCCAAAAGATAACATTTATAAAAGTGACGAGTCCACATTTACATTGAATGAATCTCTGTATGAGAGGGAGATTAGATTATCTCTGCGATGGAGAGATACTCTGTTGGAGAGCTTGATATAAACCCAGGAGTGAGATGATTTGCATGCTACTTTGCATGCAAACTCTCTTTGATGATATTGATTTGGCATTTCTGTGTTATACATCAAATCTCCTCAGATTTATAGCGCAGGAAACCGCTGGATGATGTGAGGGAGTTTTAGTTTAGTATGAAACGTACTCGGTTACTAACGTAACCTCGATTCTCTCTAGAAGAGGGAACGAGTACTGCGTAATATCTTACGCTAGGGGAAAACCTCTTTTCCACGAGATATTGAAGCCAAAAATTATCCTTAATTTTGAATTAATGGAAAACGCGTTGCAGCAGCAATGCAGACATAGGCGAGACGGCTTGCGTGCCTATTGGCTGCCCTGCGGCAACAGCAGCAGCCTATCGAGAGAGGCCCCATGTGACGTCAGATCCAATGGGGGTGCATCACGCCCACTGCGTCACGTCCCGCCGAAACGGGCGTCGTTTGGGCCTATAAATAGAGCTCGATGACTGATACAATCTGGTTTTCATCGCTGAAGTGAACCAGCGTGTTGCAGGCACGGCAAAGATACGCAGTACTTGTTCCCTCTTCTAGAGAGAACCGAGGTTACGTTAGTAACCGAGTACGTTCTCTTACGAGAGGTTCTCTCGTACTGCGTAATATCTTACGCTAGGGGAACACTATGTAAAACGCAGTGCGTGCTGGGATCCACACCAAAGTCCCAAGGGCAGGTGCCCGGGGCACATACAGTGCATAATCACCAGGGACTCACAGAGAGTCTGAGAAGAGAGGCTAGAAGCGTCATTCTCCACAAGTAGCATCCTCAAGGAGCTAACTACATCAACAGTGTTCCACACAGTCAGGGTGAAAATTTATTTGGCCTGAACTGAGTAACAGTATGGGTCTTATTAAATGCCCCTGGGGCAATTCTATTGATCAGCGAGCTATGCTCAAGCGGTTTCAGTATTCTGAGCCGAAGCAACGGGGCAGACAGTACTGATATTTAGACCGACAAAAGTTTAGCCTGTAAGGCGGGAACCTCTAGGTTATAAAACCTTATAAATGTAGACGCCGAGGCCCAGCCAGCCGCCATACATATATCCTGCAAGGTAATCCCGCTAGACCACGCCCATGACGAGGCCATGCCTCTTGTGGAGTGCGCTCTGACACCCAAAGGACACTGCAGGCCCTTAGAAGTGTAAGCTAATGCTATGGCATCAACTATCCACCTGGATAGGCTCTGTTTCGAAGCGGCCAGCCCTTTGGCACGTCCGCTGAATGAAACAAAACGCTGCTCAGTCTGTCTGAAAACAGACGAGCGGGACACGTAAGCTCTTAACGCTCTGACAGGGCAAAGGAAGCCCGCATCCTCTTCCTCGTTGTACACCGGCAGGCCAGACAGGGAGATAACCTGAGCCCTGAATGGTGTGTTGAGGGACTTAGGCACGTATCCATGCCTGGGTTTGAGTTTGGCCCAAACTCCATACACGTCGCACTTACTGAGAGCGCTTGTAAATCCCCTACGCGCTTCACTGAAGCGAGAGCCACCAGAAACGCTGTCTTGAACAACAAATGTTTCATGTCTGACAGATGGATTGGCTCGAATGGGGCACCTTTCATGGCCTCCAACACCGTAGAAAGGTCCCACATGGGGACTGAAGGGGGTCTGGGAGGGTTTAGCCCCTTAGCTCCTTTGAGGAAGCGGATGACCAGATCGTCCTTCCCCAGTGAAAGGCCAGTGGCTGGTTTAGTAAACGCTGCTATGGCCGCCACATAAACCTTGAGCGTGGATGGAGTTCTGCCCTTAACCAGTAGATCTTGAAGGAAGAAGAGTACTTCCGTAACTACACAGTCTGGGGGTGAAAGGCCTTGAGCTTCGCCCCAGCCAGAGAACAGAGACCATTTTGAGGAGTAGAGTCGCCTAGTAGACGGTGCTCTAGCCTGCGTGATCGTGTTTAACACTTCCTCCGGGAGGTTAACGGGTACCCGTTGATGGCCCATACATGTAGGGACCACAGCTCCGGGCGAGGATGCCAAATCGAGCCCTTGGCCTGAGAGAGGAGGTCTTTCCTCAACGGTATCGGCCATGGGGCAGTGCTGGTCAGCTGCATCAGAACTGGAAACCAGGCCTGGTTTTTCCAGAGCGGAGCCACAAGCAGCACTGAGCATCCGTTTTCCCTGATTCGGTCCCAACACCTGAGGCGGAAGCGAGACGGGGGGGAAAGCATAGAGCGGGCAGCAGGGCCAGACGTGGGCCAGCGCATCTCTGCTCTTGGAGAAAAACTTTAGACAATGAGTGTTTTCTTGGGACGCGAACAGGTCTACCTGCGCTCTGCCGAATGTCTCCCACAGCAGCAGGACTGTCTGCGGATGCAGAGACCATTCTCCTGCTGGAATATTGTTTCTGGACAGTCTGTCTGGTCTAGGGATGGGAATTGATAAGAATTTAACGATTCCGATTCCATTATCGATATTACTTATCGATTCGATTCCTTATCGATTCTCTTATCGATTCGATTCCTTATCGATTCTCTTATCGATTCTCATTGGGTGAGGGAATAAGTACAAATTTGTTTGTTTGTATTAACTCGCTTTAATATCTGATCAGAAGACACAGCACAGAGCATTAGTGGTTTGAACCTTCACTGGTCTCACGGTTCGGTTCGATTACGATTATCATGTCATGATAATGGCGCGATAGTCTCGCTTTTTTTCTTATCAGTGGAAAAGAAACTCAAAACACTCTGTTGATTTTGATCTTACATATTAAGTGTTGTACATCATTAGATCCTGATAAGTGTCTATTTTTTTGTGGATACTCACAATAAAAAAAAAGTGTTGTGCTTTTCGCCAAATAAAGAAAAACAAACATGATGCGCGTTCTGCCTCCTCTCTGTCAGTTAAGTCCATTTCAGAAACGCGTCCGAAAATTAACTGTAATTCCGCGAATACTTGTCATACAGGCACGAGTGTTTTTCCATAATGAAGCTTGAACTCTCTTCTTTTAAATGAATTAATTTATATAAAAAAACAAATATTCTCAGTTTATGTAATCTGTATGAAAAGAGAGAGATGTCAGTATTTTTCTGTCCAGCTCATTATGCCTAATATGCGCGTTATTCAAACGCAAATGATCTAAGGCAAGCCATTCAAACATGCCAACGCCCACCAGCTGGATTATAAAACACATCGTGTTTAGTAAGTATCTTGTACAGCTGTGTACACAGCGTATCCTTTCGCTGTGAGGAATAATACTATCTAATAACCCTGGAATAGAAGTGCTGGTAGTTTCATTTCGAGGAGCAACGGATCCAGCTGATGTAGTAAGTCATTTATTCTTAAGTGCTTTGTTCTAATCGCGATATTGAATAGTGTCTGACTGTAAACCGCAAAAAGACTGTTTAAATATGAATTGCGTGTCTGTGTGTAGGCTAAATGATGAATTAACGGCATTCAGGCGCGCGCGCTTTGTTTACTACAGTTATACAGCGCGTGTCTGTGCCGTTCATTCACTCTCGCATCTACATTAGTAAACGTTATGTTTACATGAACACATCCAAACTATATTGCTATAGCCTACTTAGATGAGTAAAAATAGACTGAAATATGTTGAAATAAAATGTCTGTATAAGCAACAAGCTGCAAATTCACATGTATATACTAATATATCATGCACAATATGTTACAGACTAAATATGAATGTTTAGACAAGATTTTGTGATTAGTTTTGGATAGATTATAAAGTTTTGACTGTAAAAAAAAGACTACTGTCACATTAAATAGTTAAGCTTTTGTTCACCAATTTCTGCTCATAGTTAAATATACTATAGTATGATGTTTTGTTAAAAATAAAGTAGGTATATTGAATTATCAACTAAGATGTTATTATAGTGTTTGTTCCAATATTCAAACTAATGAATCCTTACCTTTTTTAATACGTATGATAAAATGTATACTTTTTACAAAGAAATACACTTGAAATATTGTTAAAATTGTAATTGAGGTGTGTGTGTGTGTGTGTGTTTGTGTCTCGCTCTATGTGTGTGTGTGTGTGTGTGTGTGTGTGTGTGTCTGTGTCTCTCTCTCTGATTGTGTGTGTGTGTGTGTGTGTCTGTGTGTATCTGTGTGCGTGTGTGTGTGTGTGTGTCTGTGTGTGTGTGTGTGTGTGTGTGTCTCTCTCTCTCTCTGTGTGTGTGTGTGTGTGTGTGTGTGTGTGTGTATGTGTGTGTGTGTGTGTGTGTGTGTGTGTGTGTGTGTGTGTGTGTGTGTGTGTGTGTGTCTGTGTTTGTGTGTGTGTGTGTGTGTGTGTCTCTCTCTGTGTGTGTGTGTGTGTGTGTGTGTGTGTCTCTGTTTGTGTGTGTGTGTGTGTGAGATGTCCTAAAACGTTTAAACAAAGTATAAAACACATTTTGTACAGATACATTGTGAGTTAAGTAATCCCTGAATGCATTGCAACATAGTGGACAAGTGGAATTGTATTTAATACAATCCTTCAATATAACTCAAATAAAAAAGTGACTTTTACCTAGTATTTGTAGAACAATAACTTTTGTTTAGTGGTGTAATGCTGTAAGCAGATGATTTTGAATTTAATAAAGATTTTTTTTTTTTTTATGATTTGCTGCAGTTTATAAATTAAACATGGCTTTAAAAGATTAATGCTATGTCACGCTTGAAAATAATGTAGCACCTCAATTAAAACCTAAACATGGCTAATTGATAGTGTTAACAAAAGCAAACGAGATTAAAACACATTTTCCAGCCCAAACGTACCCTGTGGCAACATTTTCAGAATCAGAATCAGAATCAGAAAGAGCTTTATTGCCAAGTGTGCTTGCACACACAAGGAATTTGTTTTTGGTACTGAGGCTTCCAGTGGACATATACAAATACAACAAGAAACATAATACTACAAATTATAAGAATAAAAAATAAAAATATAAATATATGAGAATAAAAGTATCACAGTTGGGTTTAGTCAGAATAGACATTTTCAGATTTACAGATTATGAACATATTTACAGTGTTTGGAATATTTTAAATAAATAAATCTACATATAAGTATCACCTGAGTTGTAGGGTATTGCACTAAGCAGTGGGAGTATTGCACTTCAGGCATATGCCTTGGGAGGAGTGTTAACTGTTCAGGAGGGAAATGGCCTGTGGGAAGAAACTGTTCCTGTGCCGAGATGTTCTTGTGGCCAGTGATCTGATTCGCCGTCTTGACGGTAACAGTTCAAACAGGAGGTGTCCAGGGTGAGTGGAGTCTGTGATGATTTTACCTGCTCTCTTCCTCACTCTGGAAGAGTACAGGTCCTGGAGGGATGGCAGGGGGGCACCAATGATCCTCTCCGCAGTCCGGACTGTCCGTTGTAGTCTCCTGATGTCCGATTTGGTAGCTGAACCAAACCAGACAGTGATGGAAGTGCATAAAACAGACTCAATGACGGCTGAGTAGAACTGAATCAGCAGCTCCTGTGGCAAGTTGAACTTCCTCAGCTGGCGAGGGAAGTACAGTCTCTGCTGGGCCTTTTTCACAATGGAGTCAATGTGATTGTCCCACTTCAGGTCCTGAGAGATGGAAGTGCCCAGGAACCTGAATGACTCCACTGCTTCCACAGTGCTGTTCATGATGGTGAGTGGGGGGAGTGCTGGGCTGTTCCTCCTGAAGTCCACGATCATCTCCACTGTTTTGAGCGTGTTCAGCTCAAGGTTGTTATAACTGCACCAGACAGCCAGCTGTTCAACCTCCAGTCTGTAAGCAGACTCGTCACAGTTTCGGATGAGACTGATGACAGTGGTGTCGTCGGCAAATTTCAGGAGCTTGACAGTGGGGTCTTTAGAAGTGCAGTCATTAGTGTACAGGGAGAAGAGCAGTGGGGAGAGAACGCACCCTTGAGGGGCGCCAGTGCTGGTGGTGAGAGTCCTGGATGTGAGTTTCCCCAGTGTCACTCGCTGCTGCCGGTCCGTCAGGAAGCTGGTGATCCACTGACAGATCGGGGATGGTATGGAGAGCTGGGTCAGTTTGGCTGTGAGAAGATCAGGCATGATGGTATTGAAGGCCGAACCGAAGTCCACAAAGAGGATCCTTGCATAAGTCCCTGGTCTGTCGAGATGTTGCAGGATATAATGCAGTCCCATGTTGACTGCATCATCCACAGACCTGTTTGCTCTGTAAGCAAACTGAAAGGGATCCAGCAGGGGTCCAGTGATGTCCTTCAGGTGGGCCAGCACCAGTCTTTCAAACGACTTCATGACCACAGACGTGAGAGCGACAGGTCTGTAGTCATTAAGTCCAGTGATTTTGGTTTTTTTGGGGACAGGAAAGATAGTGGAGCGTTTGAAGCAGCAGGGAACTTCACACTGCTCCAATGATCTATTGAAGATCTGCGTGAAGACAGGGGCCAGTTGGTCAGCGCAGGCTTTTAAGCATGCAGATGAGATGCCGTCTGGGCCTGAGGCTTTCCTAGTCTTCTGTTTTTTGAAGACTCTGCTCACGTCCTCCACACAGACCTTAAGCTCAGGTTGGATGGCAGGAGGGGGGAGTAATGGGAGTGCAGGAGGTGATGGTGAATGTGTGAAGTGCAGGTCAGAGCCGGTGTGTGGTGTGAATGAGGGCTTTTCAAACCTGCAATAAAATGAGTTTAAATCATCAGCCAGGTGTTGATTGTCCACAGATCGGGGGGATGGTAACTTGTAGTTGGTGATGTTCCTCAGGCCATTCCAGACTGATGATGGGTCGTTGGATTAAAACTGTTTTTTCAGTTTATCAGAGTAGCTTCTTTTAGCAACTCTGATCTCCTTTGTCAGTCTGTTTCTGGCCTGGTTATACAAGATTTTATCCCCACTTCTGTAGGCATCCTCTTTGGCATGACAAAGGTGTTTGAGTTTCCCAGTAAACCATGGTTTATCATTAGTAAATGATAAGAATGTCCTGGTAGGAATGCATGTATCCTCACAGAAACTTATATATGATGTTACAGTATCTGTGAGCTCATCCAGATCGTTGGTGGCAGCTTCAAAAACAGTCCAATCAGTGCAATCAAAGCAGGCCTGTAGATTCTGCTCTGCTTCTTTTGCATGTTATGCGACGGTTTCAAAGTGAAATGTACAGTGAGTGGCGCTAAAAGCGTTTAGTTTTTTCCAGAATAGATGAATGTGAATATGGCAATGTTTTATTACATCGAAGTTTGTACGTATCACTGCAGTTCTGTCCGGGGAGTGAAAGATTTATGCTCCATCACGTTTTAATCTCGTACACCTACACTAAACCTGCCCGATTGTGTTAACAAAAGCAAATGCAGCATAAAAACGTAATCGTAACCATGGCATTTTAGCTTGTTTTGAACTTTGAGCTCTTTTATCGAGACTCGTTTTTTACCAGGATTCGTACCCGATCTCTCCACATCACAAGTGTAATTCTGTAGAGCTGAGCTACTGAACAAGCTCAGCACGTCAGTAAAACCAAACATATGGAGCTGATTAAGTGATTCAAACTCCAAAATATATTTGTTTCCAAATCATGCACTTTGGTAAAAGGTGTTTTGAGGTCATGATATAATTGTGCAAGGAGCCGCATGAAAACAAGTCTTTATAAATCCATAATCTGCCCCTGTAATCATAATTGTGTGTGAAAAGTTCTTGCTGTTTTACTGCCTCTAGTGTTCATTTATTTTAGAAACTGCAGTGATATGTACGTATTGGTACATATTTTGCATTTTGCAAAAATGTTGTATCAGGTGAACGACAGAACAAGTTTACTACATCAGAAAAGCCAAACATATGGAGCTGGTTATGTGATGCAAACCTCAAAATGTATAAGTTTATAAATCATTAATGTTGGTAAAAATGTTTTGAGGTCATAACATGGTACTGTGAAAGTCAAATACTCAAAACTACATCTTTATTAATAGTTAATCTGATGCCCACACAACACCCAGAAATAAGAGATTGACTAAAAGAGAGGAAACAGTAGATAAAAAGCTACATAATGAGCTTATACCTTGTGAAACACAGACACCCAACCCCCATCCCACATTCCCTCCTCCTGTGTCATATCATTAATTTTCAGACAAACCTGAGATAATGCAAACGTCTTTTCTCACCTCTCCCTTGTTTGAGGTAATGTCACACCAGGGCTTCTGTTAATTGACAGGTTTGTTCACTGATTAAAATTAGTAAATTTTTACATTTCTTACTATTCAGTAATTGAGGACTTGATAATTATTATAGGTTTTCCAAAAGACTTTGCAAATGGAGGGCTTCACAGAGGTCTATTGTGGCCTTGTAAGTTATACTGAAGTGACAAAGACTTCATATTGAGAGAGCTCTCCACTTGCATTTACCTCAATTTTCCCCTCTACAGAAGTCATGGCTTTGTGAAATGCTTCATATTCACTCATCAACCAAGGACAGAGTGCACATCATTTTTGGCAGATGCTTTCATACAAAGCTACTCATATTGCATTCGAGGTCCAGCCATGTTTGATTAGTTCCTTGGTAATCAAAGGCATGACCTTGGGAATATTGTTGCATGCACATGAATGACTAACCAAGTTGCATAGTGAAAACTCTTAAACCTTTATTTGTTTGTTTTTTAATTTCTGAGGATAAAATCAGTGAACTTTATGTTTAAAAGCCATCATATATTTAAAATTGTATAGGCCTAAATTGCAAATTATCAGAATACTATTTGTGTTTAGAATTTCTAAACAACAACTACAGAACATGAATTAAACTTAAAAAAAAAAATCTTCATGCCTTAAAATATCTTGAATGTAACTCGACACCCTTGCCTCATTTAGTATACACGGTTCTATGAATATGCAAATGAGCCCCGCCTCCACTCACTCACTCACCCACTCAGAGATCCACTCGTTGACGATCATACGTTGATCTGATTGGTTACAAGGTCTTGGTTCACTGCAGTTTTAAGGAGAAAATACTCAGCAATGGTGTTGACTTATGAATTTACACATGGTCTGTCTTAAAGCATATTAAAAACACCACATAGACATATAAACAACATTAAAGGCTGGATATTCACTACTGGGGGACTTTAACTAATGTTAACATATGGAACCTTATTCTAAAGTCTTATGTCACAATTAGCTTATTCTTTTTGAGCTGTGTTTCCAGCTAAATCAACATTTATGATATTCTTTTGTTGTTTACATTTGAGTTTATTGGGGATTTAACATGTTATGTTAATAACTTTTCCCCCATTCAACCAAATGTCAAGCTATCCAGGTGAGACTGGAAACGGTTGGACTGACGTGATTTATGAAGGACTTTGGTTTGGGGCGATCAGAGCAAACACAAAAACAAAGTGGATCTACAGTTTCAACAGCTCAGGTGACGAGAGTCACTGTGTTATAAGTAGACAGAGTACTTCACTTTACTCAGGTAATGAAGATGTTGACAGATCTCATTGGGGTCTGTTGACTGAGCAAAGTGATCGAAACAGGTACTTGGAGCACTTTGTCGGCTGACAAAGAGAAACAAGAGAAGCTGTATTCATTACACACACTTTCAGCCTTTCTAAAGACTGTGGATGTGGACCAATGGCTTTATTTTGAGGATTGTGAATGAGCTAAAGCTAATATAACTGCAGCCCATTGTATTCCCCAACATCGCTGGAACACCTGGCGCATTTCGCACAAATCAGTAGCTTTAGTTTAACAACTTTTGGTGTTGATAATATATAAACCTTCTGCTGTGATTAGAGGACAGTTGTAATTAATGTTTCAATCATTCCATCTAGTTTACTGTGAATATTACATATTAGACCAAGTTGAAGAGTATCAAAATGTAATAAGATCTTAAAGTCAAGTTGAACACTTTCATTAGCCTTTTTATAATTGCTTAATTAAAGGTAACTTTCATATAACCCAGATAAACAATTTGGATATGAATTAATAGGATGGTAATGTGAGACTTCATGCTGAAAATGAAAATCTCTCAGCTGAGAAATGTCTTTTGATTCAGCATCAGTGATAAGATATCGTCTGCAGGTTCTTATATGCATGACAGCTCACCGTTTGTATTATTGACCCGCCTATGGAATAAACCGGGCTCATTTTTCATGCATTTAACTAATAAGCTAGATGATTTTTCCACAAGATTGCTTTTTAAACAAGTATCAGAGGGTTGTGCATGCACAGCACGGTTTGTGTGGATTGTGAAACAGGCACTGGAGCGATAAAGCGTAATTTTAACAAGAACAAAGAGTACTTCACCTTTTATTTTAGCAGGCAGCTTGTTTACCGGTTTATTCTTTGCAAAACTCGTTGTCCTGGTATGTAAATGTGTCTGTGAGCTGTGCACTCAACGCCGACTACAATAACAATACTATCACCTGTTTATCATTCGACTCCCTGCATCATTAACATCATAACCTGTGAGTAATCCTGTTTCCATGACAACTGCAGACTCTCCAGCAGAAAACAATCAACTTCGTCACTGTGATTAAGAAAAAGAAGTTGATGAAATGTGAAAAATCAAACACGTTTTTTTTTTTCAGGTCTGATTTCTAAAGCTACACAAATGCTTGGAAGCAGGAATAAAGAACAGAAATATCTCAGTTTCTTCTAATCAAACCGCAGCAGTCTCGGTTCCCGACATATGGTTCTTTCATCCGTTCACGTCCGGAGTCTCTGGCTCCGTGATGATTTCTCTGTTGTGATACTCTTTTACTCTTTTTTTCTCCCCCAGAAGAAAAGAGTGACTTAAACCTTGCATAATTAGTGGCTGTGATAAATTACAGCGAGACTGTCCTCAAGGGGCACGAGGAAAAGTCTTACTTAAAAAACGACAGATTTGCTCTGTCTTTAATGAGCTTTCCGTCAGAGTCAACAGGCATTGAGGGAATTTTCTACCTTCTGTTTGGTCTCCGTAAAATACTCTATAATTGCGGTAAAGTGCCATTGGACGCAGATTAAGACATCAGATCTTTTTAAAGGTAAACCGTTCGTTTTCCTGACTGAAACAGATGCTTTTCAAAGCGATATGAATACCGTGTGTTTCAAACACATAATGTAATAATGTGTTTGATGACAATGTAATATTTCTTTATTATTTACTATGATTATTACTGAGGAGATTTCAGTATAGAAAAACAACGCTAATTGAATATCACAGGTGCAAAATTAATTTAAAGTGGACCTATTATGCCTCTTTTTACAAGATGTAATATAAGTCTCAGGTGTCTCCAGAATCTTTTATTACCCCACAGATCATGTATTATATCATGTTGTAAATGCCCATTTTTTAGTGGAAGCAAAGACATGCTGTTTTTGTGAATGTATCTTTAAATGCAAATGAGCTGCTGCTCCCGCCCCCTTATCCAGAAGAGGGCGGAGCCTTTACAGCTCATGCCTCAGATACTCTGACAAAAACTAAAACATCTGTTTGTTTTTGATTATCATCTCTATCGCGGTGACGCTCATATGACATTGCAGTTCTTCATCATCATGAAAAGTTTATTATCTGTATGTTTTAAAGCCATATCAGTCTAGTCTTCTGATATATGGTTTTGCACACATCCAAAGCACGCACACTATTGGTCAGACAGTGCGTCCCATGAGTATTAAACTAACTTCTCTAAGTTTCACGTCTTGTTGTGCTTAAACTGTCAAATACATGCAAGATTGTCAAAAACACACAAAGTTCACAGCAATTGTGAGTTGGTTATGTCTGTGAACATAAACAGCAGGGAAAGAAATTGCATGTGTATATTAGTGTATTAAAGTGAAAGCAGCGTGTGTACCTTCTTCTATATAGGCTGATAATATGAATCAAACAACAAAAGAAAAACAGAAAATCTCTCTATCTTGATTGAATAACTTTCGTAGCTTTAATAAGAATACATTTGTGACTTGAATGTTGCTGTTAAACGCTCCAGCGAGGAGATAAACATGGCGGACTGTGTACAGCTCACTCAGGGCGCGTCTATGCTAATGATTATTCTGAGACACTGCTTATGATTTATGGGGATTAAAATAAGGAATAGGTGGATTTTCACCATAATATAGGGTGGTTGTGTACAAACACTGCTGACACATTTATGTAAAAGTGAATTTTGCATAATAGGTCCCCTTTAATATTATATAATATAGATATTTATATGTCCAGCTAGAAAAATTGACATTATCGCACCTTATTCGAATTATAAAAAAAAATGTTAAAGACTTTGTAAGCATATTGGCTAGTTGTGCTTGTAGTCAATAATTTTATTTGTGATAATAACGCAATGAAACATGTCAAATTATGCAACAATTTTTGGCCTGGCTATCGTACAAAGAAATTATGTGCAAAATCAAGATAAATATTAATAACTGATTATGTTGTAGTCAATATATATATATATATTTTTGTTTTTCCATAGTAAAATAAAACATGTAGCTGTATTTTGCCCTTTTTTTGCCAAATAATTTTGCCAGATAAATACCTGAACCAAGTTTAGTGTTTTGTTTTCCCCTCATATTTAAAATATTTAAAAATATTACTAACACAAAGAAAAAAAAATGAAAACCTACTTTTCTAGTTAAATATCTGAGATTTGTTTGGACTGAAATAAAAGTTAATAGAATTATTACATTATATTTTATTGTGTGTTTGTCTTGTTTGAAACAGCAAGAATCAGATTTTTTTTTACACTACAAATCCCTAAAAATGTTGCTCACCAACCAATAACTCTTTTATTTACTGACTAAAGCCTGTTTTTGCTCACACTTGCTGTCTGCTGAGTGTTAATTCTGAACCCTGAATATTATCCTTGAATATAACTATGAATTTGTGATGAAAGTGACTGAGATTCTTTGATTTCCACCGGTTCTCTTGAACTCAAGAACTCCTGCTGCAAAACAAAGCTATCAAAGTGCAAACTACTCAACCTTCTCCTCCTGTCGCATTCCTTTGAAGAAGAAGAATCACGCCTTTCTCTTCAGATGAACATTGTGTACTTAGGGGGAATCGTCAAGGATTGTGATTGTGTTAGCGACGTCAATTGTACAACACCGCAGAGAAGGGGCGGACAAAACCCTTTTTAATTACGAGCGCTCTCTCAGGCACTGTCAGGCAGTCGAATGAAAGTCAGAGGACGAACTAACCCACAGTCTTAATGTAATAGATTATGTAACGTCCCCTTGTTCCTCAGTTCTTTCCACACTCTTTCTCTGTTGATGAGATCTGTTGACATTTCGCTCCCCAGCCTCTTAACTATTGACCGACTAATTCCATTAAATCATACTTTGAAGTGTTGGGAGAAGAGTTTCTCATCGTTCAAACCCCTCAGAGAGACTGTGTTAATGCAGCTCTCACATAAGAGAGAGCTAAAAGTGCAAGCAAATCGGTTTCTTGCACAGTACAGAGGGATAACACTGCTTCCAAATCTCACTGTGTCTTGATTCAGTCTAGATGTGTCAGCTGAGCAAATGCCATTGAGATGAATGTGAACGCTGGCTGATAACTTACTCAAATGTGATTGGCCACCCTATAAACCTAAACTATCTCTGTCCGTTTCCAAAGTTAGAAATGAGACTTTCAATAGCCTGTTATATCCTGCATAATCTGTTTAAAATGGCCTATAAATAATACTCTCATGTGCTAAGGTGTCCCTCTGGGTGAAATAAATACATTCAGCATATTCATTCTTACAAATCAGAAACATGTTATGTGATTCTAAGTTCATTCAGTTAAAATCATTCACCTCTCATTCAGTCCCTGTCATCACGGAGTGCCTCAGGGCTCAGTCCTGGGACCCCTGCTGTTCATTATTTATCTTCTCCCCCTTGGTTACATCTTCCGTAAATATCAGATTCACTTCCATTGCTATGCAGATGACACCCAGCTCTATCTTTCAACCAAACCTAATTCAAAACTTCCATCATCTTCACTTACTAACTGTCTTATTGACACAAAATCCGTGTTCACTTCAAACTTCCTCAAATTAAATAGCAATAAAACAGAATTGCTTCTTATAGGTACAAGATCAACATAAAAAAACTCCATAATTTTTCTATTCCCATTGATAGCTCCTTCATCTCCCCCTCCCCTCAGTTTAAGACTCTGGGTGTCATCTTCGATAGCACCCTATCTTTTACGTCTCATGTTAATAATGTTACCCGGTGTGCTTACTACCATCTTCGAAACATCAACCGTCTGCGTCGTTTCCTCATGCCTCACTCCACTGCCATTCTTGTTCATAGTTTAGTCATTTCTCGTTTAGATTACTGCAGTTCCCTTTTGTTTGACCTCCCGCATAAAACCCTCCATAAACTTCGACTGATCCAAAACTCAGCTGCTCGTATTATCACTCGTATCCCTCTATTCATCACATCACTCCCATCTTACAACAGCTCCATTGGCTCCCCATCAGTTACCGTATCACCTATAAAATACTTCTCCTCACTTTTAAAGTCATTCATAATATTTTCCCTTCATATCTTCCTCCATATACCCACACCCGCTCGCACTCTTAGATCCTCTTCTTCCATCCATTTCACTGTTCCCCTGCACTCACATTTTAAATCTAAACTCAAAACCCATCTGTTTAGAATAGCTTACTCTCTCTGATCACAACTGCATTGTCTTTTTTACTTGTATTGTATTTAATTGTTTTTACTTAAATATTGTTATTGTCTTGTTGATGATGCATGGATGGTGACCTTGAGTGTCAAGAAAGGCGCCTATAAATAAAATGCATAATAATAATAATTGTTTTGTGATGTTTTAGTCAGAGTAAGACATCACTGTGTTGAATTTGTAATGTTTAACCATTTGTACCATTTAGCGTGATGTTCAAATAGTACCAGAACATATTATTTTTAGTTCCAATTATGGTTATTTACTTTAAACATGCCATTCATTTCTGACATTATATCACCATTAGGCATTCACATTCACAATAATAATATATTTTTTTATTATTTTATGTATATTTTATAATAATAATAATTATTATTGCTGTTGTTATGAATATATATATATATATATATATATATATATATATATATATATATATATATATATTATTAAAAATAAAAAAATATAATAATTATAAAAGACAGGTTATGTTTTATGTTCTTGAATGAGTTTAAACCCCCTATGGCCTACCAAAAAAAAAAAAAAAAAAAAGAAAAAAAAGAATAAAATAAAATAAAAATAGAATTAAAAAAGAATAATAAATAAAATAAAATATAATAATTAAATACATAAATAAATAAACAAATAAATAAAAACACAGTATAACATACACACAAACATATATAAATAGCCATCCATTTACAACTGGAAAGGTACCATTCTTCAACGCAGACATAAAACATTTAGACTTTAGACTTATTATATTTAGATATTACGCATAATTACACTATAGTGCAGTGGACGCTTCGGGCATGGGAGTTGTCATGTGCAGGTGTGAACCTTTACAATGAGAGTTTACCATATTATTTTTAGGAAGACTGACTCACATCCATGTTAAGAGCAGTTGACTCCAAACATTGCTCTAATCTTCATTTCTTTTCAAGCATGTTACAACAAACTGCTGCCAGGAACTAATGATATTACCTCTGAGTACAGCTTTATCTGGGAGAGCCAACAAAGACAAAAGACAAAAAGAAATAAAACCCTGGCAAAATATGCTCTCTAATATACTCTGAGCCTTCACATACTTTTTTATTGAAATTGATCACTTTGCATTAAATGGTAATATATTCCTGATCACGTGTACATACCTGAAGCTCACAGAAAATATGTCTTTGAAGCTAAAACATAATTCATTATGATTTTAAGTGACATCCATACACAATGGATAAATGTTCAGAATCCATAATTCTATGCTTCAGTAATATAGCTGACTCATTCTATTGATTATGAAAGAGCAGGTCTGCCGGTGGCAAGAGCAAAACAAATCGGGCACTTTGGATCACCTGTACTTACAGAAGAGCATCTTTACCCATTTTCACCTGCTATAACATGTGCTTCATATCTGGATTGTAATGCTATGCTCATCCAATGTGATCAGATAGAGATTGGATGCATTTACACCTGGCTTTCAATGTGTTCAAGTGCTATCCTATTGCAATCTGATTACTGAAATCACATGTTAATGCAGGTGTCCAGGAGGCCATGCTGTCTGACAGATGAGGACGTTCATGGCTGTGGACAGTTGGCCAGCGCACTGAGAGTAACAGGCAGGGAAGCTGGCACTTCATCAAGCCACCGACCACTGGGAAATCTCAGCAAGAGAAAGAGAGTGCAACAGAAAGATGAATGACTTCATCGAACCTTCTAAGATATTAAATGCTCTTTTTTTTCTTGGTTTTTCTTCTGAGAACTCTCAGGAGCTGCTTTAGATATTCACAAACAACAGTTGCTTCTCATAAATATGTTTTATGATGTTTCTATGACTTGCTACTGCTAATAGATACACAGCATGTAAGATCTGCTGCTGCTGCATAAATAGACAAACATGAATCCCATATCAGATCTAGGCAGGTGGAGCTGGGGAGGTGGAGGATCCACGAGAGTCAATATCCCTCCCAATGGTTCTCAACAGAAACTATACTGAAGTCTCTGTTTATTTTTCTTTTCCAGGGTGACAAAACGTCTCGGTTACGTATGTAACGGAGACGTTACGTCGGATGACGGAGAATGGGGGTTTCGCCTAGAAAGCCAATCATCTTCGTGTATTATAAAACGAGCCAATGGCGATGAAATGCCATGGGTCTGCGGAATTTGCATAGCGTATCTCCGCCCCACCGCGTGGGTATAAAAGGAGGACGCCGGCAACATGCAGATATGTCTTCGCTGAGGAGCCGAGACTGAACTCAGGCGTCTACCCAGCGGTACAGCGGAAGTGGCAGGGAGACGTAACGTCTCCGTTCCCTACTCAGGGAACGAGGGTTACATACGTAACCGAGACGTTCCCTTTCGTAGTCACTCCGAGTTACGTCGGATGACGGAGAATGGGGGTCCCCGTGTAATCACGCCACCTTCACAGCTGTCTTCCAGTGCCCTGCGAAGTCTGATCCCCCTGTCGTGATACTGGCACGGACGAAGGAGTCCTACTTAGCACAGGAATACCAAGGTACACTGGGAAGCATATTTCAGAGGAAATATGCAACACAATGCCTTACCGTAGGGAGGACTTAGAAATACACATATGGCCCGGAGGGGCTTCATATGGAGGAACACCGGAGTGACCAACCCGTGGGGTGGCAACTTTCAACTCCAGGAGTGGCAAGGTGGCTTGCCGAGGGATAGACACATGCTCAGGAGGCTTACAGTGGAAATACACATGAGGGGGTTACTCAGGGGAGGAACCATGCACACGGAGGCACCTAGCCGACGCACAGGCAATAGACACTGGCGCCAGCGTCAACAGTGCTGGAGGAACTCAGGGCTTCAGAGAGGAAGGCTCACCTGAGGACAAATCGCATGTATCCAGTCCGTGGAGTGGAATGGCGAGCAAGTGAAGACACCTGAGCTGGTCCGGTACTAGCTGGTTGAAGCGAGTACATGAGAGGACACTGGCTCCACTCGGAGATTGTAGAATCTGGCGAATGTGTTCGGTGTCGCCCAGCCTGCAGCTCTGCAAATGTCTGCCAGCGAGGCGCCATGCACTAGAGCCCAAGAGGAAGCCACACTTCGAGAGCCTTTCCCTTCAGTCTCCCACCATAACAGACAAAGAGCTGGTCTGAGGTCCTGAAACACTGCGTCCTGTCTACGTAAGCACGGAGAGCGCGTACTGGACGAGCAGTGCCAAGGCTGGGTCTGCCTCCTCCAGGGACAGCGCTTGCAGGTTCACCACATGGTCCCGGAAGGGAGTGGTGGGAACCTTGGGCACATATCCAGGCCGGGGTCTCAGGATCACGTGAGAGTAAGCCAGGCACGCTTCGTCAACGGAGAATGCGTGCAGGTCCCCAACCCTTTTGATGGAGGCCAGTGCAACCAGGAGCGCTGTCTTCATAGACAGGAACTTAAGCTCCACTGATTGCAGAGGCTCAAAGGGAGCCCTCTGCAGGGCATTTAACACCACTGAGAGGTCCCAAGAGGGAACGAGAGGAGGGCGAGGAGGATTCAGTCTCCTCGCTCCTCTCAGGAACCTGACGATCAGGTCGTGCTTCCCCAGAGACTTACCTTCAACTGCTTCGTGATATGCGGCGATAGCGGCCACATACACCTTCAGGGTGGAGGGAGACAGCCTTCGCTCCAGCCCATCTTGCAGGAAGGAAAGCACGACACTGATCGAGCATCTCCTGGGGTCTTCTCGGCGAGAAGAGCACCAGTTGACGAAGAGGTTCCACTTCAACGCATAGACATGTCTCGTGGACGATGCTCTAGCGGAAGTGATGGTAGCCGCCACCGCTGGTGGCAGGGTACTCAAACCTGCCTCGTCCCGTCCAGGAGCCACACATGGAGCCTCCAAAGATCGGGTCGAGGGTGCCCCGTCTCTGAGAAAGGAGATCCTTCCTCAGAGGACTTGGCCAAGGAGGTGCTGTCGCGAGGAACATCAGTTCGGAGAACCAGGTCCGGGTGGGCCAGTACGGCGCAACCAGAATGACCTGCTCCTCGTCCTCCTTGATCTTGCACAAGGTCGGTGCGAGAAGGCTCACTGGGGGAAACGCATATTTGGGTAGGCCCCGCGGCCAGCTGTGCGCCAGTGCATCCATGCCGAGCGTGCCCTCGGTCAGGGAGTAATACAGGGCGCAATGGGATGAGTCGTGGGAGGCAAACAGGTCTACCTGTGCGTCCCCGAACTGGTCCCAAATCAGCTGGACCGACTGGGGATGGAGTCGCCATTCGCCGGAGATGGGCCGAAACCGTGACAGCTCGTCGGCTGCAAAGTTCCGATCTCCCGGAATGTAAATAGCACGAAGGGACCTCAGGTGCTTCTGACTCCATAATAGGAGGTGGCGTGCGAGTTGCAACATACGGCGGGAGCGTAGACCACCCTGACGGTTGATGTACGCTACTGTCGTGGTATTGTCTGAACGGACTAGTACGTGTTGACCCTTGAGCAACGTGCGAAAACGGTGCAGGGCAAGGCGTACTGCCAGCAACTCGAGGCAATTGACATGCAGAAGGCGCTGGGGTCCTGTCCAGGAGCCCGCGGCAGCATGTCCGTTGCACATGGCGCCCCAGCCCGTGAAAGAGGCATCTGTGGAGACAACAACATGCCTGGAAACTCGTTCTAGGGGAACTCCGGCCCGTAGAAAACTGAGGTTCCTCCACGGGGTGAAGGTCTGACGGCAGGTCGGAGTCACTGGGACTCGGAGCGTGCCATGATGCCATGCCCACCTCGGGACTCGATCGCGAAGCCACAGCTGAAGCGGTCTCATATGAAGCAATCCGAGCGGCGTTGCCGCGGCTGCAGATGCCATATGCCCCAGGAGCCTCTGAAACAATTTCAGTGGGACCGCACTCTTGCCATCGAACTGTCGAAGACATGTCAGCAGTGAGTGTGCGCGCTCGCTCGTAAGCTGCGCGAACATGGCGACCGAATCGATCTCCATACCGAGAAAAGAGATCCTCTGCATGGGGCAGAGTTTGCTCTTCTCCCAGTTGACCTGAAGGCCCAGACGGGCTAGGTGCCGGAGCACTAAGTCTCTGTGTTCGCAAACCTGATCTCGAGAGTGAGCTAATATTAGCCAGTCGTCGAGGTAATTCAGGATGCGAACCCCGTGTTCGCGTAGGGGAACAAGGGCTGCCTCGACGGCCTTCGTAAAGACGCGAGGAGACAGAGCCAACCCGAATGGGAGAACCGCGTACTGGTATGCCTGCCCCTCGAAAGCAAACCGGAGAAACGGTCTGTGTAGAGGTAAAATGGAGACATGAAAGTAGGCGTCCTTCAGGTCTATCGCTGCAAACCAATCCTGTGGCCGCACGCATTCGAAAATGCGTTTGGCCGTGAGCATCTTGAACGGCAGCCTGTGAAGGGAGCGGTTCAAGACGCGCAGATCCAGGATTGGCCGTAACCCACCGGTCTTCTTGGGGACAATGAAGTACGGGCTGTAAAACCCTGACTTCATCTCGGCTGAAGGGACAGTCTCGATTGCACCATTCGCCAGCAGGGTAGCAACCTCCGCTCTCATGATAGGGGTATTGCCACCGACCATAGTGAAGCGAACTCCCCTGAAGCAGGGAGGAGACCGTGCGAACTGAATCGCATAGCCGAGCCTGATAGTTCGGGCGACCCAGCGGGACAGGCTGGGGAGCTCTAACCAAGCTGCCAGAAACTGAACCAGCGGGGTCATGCGAACCACAGGCGTCCCCCCGGAGGGACAGCGAAGCGGAGTGACCGGCCCAGGCGTGGGTGGCATAGCGGCCCGGTGCGGGGGCGCGGTCATGCTCTGCGTCCTGACAGAGGAGACCAGGGAAGGACCAGCGTTCCACGGTGGTCTGCTCTGCCAGGGGTCTGGCGACAGAGGGGGACGAGAGTGGTGAGGTCCGGAGACGGCACGCACTGTCATCCGCACCCTCTGGGACAGAGGGGGACGGGAGTGGCGAGGCCCGGGGGTGGCGCACACTGCGGTCCGAGAACTCTGTGACAGAGAGGGATGAGAGCGGCGAGGCCCGGGGGCGTCGCGCACTGTCAACCGGATCTGTGTGCTCAGTGATAGGTGTATCGGTTCTTTCTTTGACCAAAATAGGGTACTGCCCACCCGTGGGTGAGCAGCGGGAGAACAAAAGATTCTCCGCCGGGGGAAGGAGGGGGGCCTGCAACCACCTCCTGGGGAAAAACCGACACCATCACTGAGCAGCCCGTCTCAGGAGCGCTGCTTAGCCTGGCGTTTAGCGGGGCGCGGGGCTGGAGAGGGCTGTGGCGCCTTCCTGCGGCCTCCTCCGCGACGCGGCCCGGGTGAAGGCTGCTGCTTGGGCCGTGCGGGAGGGAGCCACAGGAGGGCGCCCTCGGCGGCGAGCAGGCTGAGGCGTCTGTACCGACGGGTGGGTGGAGGCAGCAGCAGGCCGTCGGGGCAGAATATGTTTGATCGCCTCAGACTGCTTCTGTGCGGTTGAGAACTGCTGGGCAAAGTCCTCAACCGCTCCGCCGAAGAGGCCGGCCTGGGATATGGGGGCGTCGAGCAGACGAGTGCGCTCAGCATCCCGCATATCAACCAGGTTCAGCCACAGGTGACACAGGTCTCCTGGACCACAGAGGTGGCCATCACCTGACCCAGGGAGCGTGAGGCCACTTTCGTCGCTCGGAGAGCGAGGTCAGTGGCGGCACGCAGCTCATCAAAGAGCCCTGGGTCAGTCCCCGCCTCGTGCATATCTCTGAGCAGCTGGGCCTGGTAGACCTGTAAGGTGCTCATCGCATGCAGAGCGGCGACCGCCTGTCCTGCAGCTCTGTGAGATCTCGCCACGAGGGTAGACGAAAATCTACAGGCCTTGGACGGGTGCTTAGGAGTACCACGAGATGAAGCACTCTGAAGACACAGTTGCATGGCAACAGAGCGTTCAACCGGGGGAAAGGCGGAGAAAGCTGACGAACGTGCACGGGAGGTCAAGGGAGCCTTCCATGACTTCGACAGCTCCTCATGCACTTCCGGGAAGAATGGCATTGGGGTTGGCTGTGGCCGTGAGGCGGCAGCCGCACCCAAAAACCAATCATCCAACCGCGAGCGCTCAGGGAGGGGCGGAGGGTTCCACTCAAGCCCGATGCTCGCGGCGGCCTGGGAGAGCATGGCCGTCATCTCGGGATCTGATACGGGCAACGCTGGTACTCCAGAAGGAGGCAACGCAGCCGCATCGTCACTTCCCGATGACGCCTTGTGATGCCGCGATCGACATCGAGTCCTCTGGAGCGCCGAATGAAACAAGCGGGCATCAGTAGATGGACTCGGTAGAATCACCGCAGCACTCGCGGGTTGCAACACTGTGGAGGGGGGCGTGGTCCGAGGAGGCATCGTCGGATTGTTCCACACCGTCACCCTCAAGTCACCCTGTCCACCAGCCGAAGTACCACCTCTCGTGGAGGGTGTAGATCGGGGTGTGGATGAGGGGACTCTCTCTCGAATGAGATCATTGAGTCTCGACCTTAGTGTTGCGATGGCCATGTTCCCACAGAAGGAACATGAGTCATCCACAAGCGCTGCTTTAGCGTGCTCTAAGCCCAAACACGCAAAGTAGCGATTGTGCCCATCAAAGGAAGACAGGAATCGACCGCACCCAGAAGAACACGGGCGAGACATCTTTAAAAAGACGTGCCACGTGCAGCTCTTTTAGAGAGGAAAACTCAGCGATGCTGAGGCGACCAGGGAGAAACACACAGACTGGCAGATCACTGCTCAGATCGCAGGCAATGTGAAACTCACTGGGTACCGCCGTCACACCAACACCGGAGAGCTCGCTCGTCTCAAAGAGAAGATGATGTCACTGAAACTCAGGATTTGGCTTGTGGAGTGAAGAGAAGTTCTTGGCTCCGAAGCGAAAACATACCTGCATGTTGCCGGCGTCCTCCTTTTATACCCATGCGGTGGGGCGGAGATACGCTATGCAAATTCCGCAGCCCCATGGCATTTAATCGCCATTGGCTCGTTTTATAATACACGAAGATGATTGGCTTTCTAGGCGAAACCCCCATTCTCCGTCATCTGACGTAACTTGGAGTGACTACGAAAGGGAACTAGAGAATTTTTCCAGTTCTGTTTTAACGTGTAGTAAGATGGAGTCAAAATATTATCAAAGAAATCTGTCTCACAATCCTCAAAATACCATCTCATAGCACGCGTTGAGAGAAAATTCCTTATAGGAAAATGGGAAATGCAATGAGAAAAGCACAATATACAAGCAGGAGTCATCATAACCACTGGCCTTTCAGAATGACTCATGCCCTGACGTATCAGGAGAACATATTGCTCATATGTGACTGTATTTATACCCTGTTAATAAGACAGGAGAGGAAGAGCTCACATGCATATTTGTGATCCAACTGTGATCCTACACAACCATAATGGCAGGAACATAAGGGAAAAATTTACTTTAAAAATGAATAGCTATAACACGTTTGTTGTGCAACTGGCAATTAATTGTCAGCTGTGGATTGCGGTTAGATTGCAAAATTGAATACCTGGAACTGACAATTTCAATGTTGGTGTGGAATAAATCATGGGCCCGGAGGCGGATGAGAACAAAAAAAGAATATTTCAAATTCCGCAGCATTCCTACTCATTTATGTTTTATCAGTAAAGAGATAAAGAATTTAAAAGGTGCACCTTTAACGCAGTCATTCACCTCCCAGCGCTTGCTTAAGAGTGTGTGATAAAAAGGTTATTGAGTAATTCATACTAATGCACTGAGGTCTCCGTCATGACAATGGCCATATTGAGAGGATGTGTAAATTCAATTTATAAAGCGCAATCCCTTTCCAAAGATAGCTGCAGCCATATCCACACACAATAGCAGAATGGGTGCTATCAAACCACCCGTTGGGAGGAATCCACACACATGCACACACTATTGTGAATAAAACATCCTGGGCATTGCAGATGGAGGACAGCACACTTTCATTATGTGACCACCCCAAGTGACACCATAGCACCTGAATCTCCCCCTCCTCTTTTTTCCACTCCAATCTCCACTTCTTCTCCAGCCGGACCCAGAATACGTAACGGGCCCTCAGGAGTGACTGTCAGTCTGTCTGTGCAAATAATAGCAGATCCCTCATGCTCACCCAGAGAAGGCCACCTTGTTTTTCCCTTAAAAAACCCATGAAGAAAGGTTGGTGAACGGATGCTATGCAAAGCACTTCAGGGAAGATCTCACCTCGCATGCATCTCGGGATCGGGTTGAAACGCCACACACCAGGATCTCCATGCTTTCCAAACTGAAAGAAATACATTTTTGGATGTGAGTGTCGGAATTTCATTGCTTATTTGCAGAGCAGCTGGTGTTCAGAGAGAGATCCAGAAATGAAGGGGTTTAGATTTAATGAAAAATTCCACTCAATTTAATTCATTGAGTAGCTGTCTTGATACAGACCTTCCTAAATACAAAGTACAAATTAAGCGACACATTAATAGGCTACATCATTAAATATGCTGTTCAAAAGTGTGGAGTCAGTAAGATGTTTAATGATCCTTCAGAAATCATTCTAATATGCGGATTTGGTGTTTAGGAAACATTTTATTATTATTATTATTATTATTATAAGTATTATCATCACATTTGAAAATAGTTCCTTTGAGGGTGAGCAAAATTTGAAATAGAATATAATATATGTAATATATTATAATAACAATGTCTTCACATTTTAATCGATTTGATGTGTCCTTGCTGAATTAAGGTATTAATACATTTATTATTATTTAAAATGTATTATTATTATTTATAATTATAATTATTATTTAAAATATAAATGTATTAATACCTTAATTCAGCAAGGACACATCAAATCGATTAAAATGTGAAGACATTGTTATTATAATATATTACATATATTATATTCTATTTCAAATTTTGCTCACCCTATATATATTCTGACCTCAAACTTTTGAATGGTACAGTATGAATGAATGACATTTTAATAACATGATCTGGCTGTTACAAATAAGTTTCTGTAACATATGAGCAACCATGTTTTTTTATTTGATTTTAATACAAGATTTTTATGGCATAAGTTTAGATGCTGCTGGGTTAATACACTGGAAAAAATGGTGACCTAAAAATGAAAATATCTTTTTAAAAAGTTAACTGATTTTATTTTAAGTCAAAAATTGTATTTATTATTGCTGAATCAACTTAAATACATGCATTTATACCAACAAAATACATTGTAATGGGTTAAATCAAGTAACAAAAATATATTAATATATTATATTATATATTATATATTAAAGAATCATCTGTCTAAATATCAATGGCATTTTGAGGAGTTGGGGAGAAAATGAAAAGCCAGAGACTCAAACATGATGTATTGTGATGCTTGTCAGTACACCACCTCCCAACACTGGTGTTCGGCTGGCAACTAAATGGAAAGGGGGCGTTCAGGAGCACTGAGTAATTGCAGAGGAGGGGGGGGCATTGACTAGGATAATAGGGTAAAAATAAAGCCCCCCATCCCCCCCCCGCCTCTAAAGCTATCAGCTACCCGTGGCAAGCCTCATTGCGCGGCCCAGCTTGCGATAATATTGTGTGGGCGAATATTTCAAGGGTTGATCAGTAAACGCCTTCGATTAGTACCGCCTCTTTAATATCAATTATCCGCTGATATTGGTCAGGGGTCAAGGCGTGATGAAGGACCCACCAGGGTCACCATACAAGCTTATCCAACACAATGAGGAGGTCTTTAACCCACTTATCAAACATTCCCAATCCGTCATGTAATCGACTGCCTAACCATCCCAGACAAACAAACAGTTGCAGGATTCTCCTTTCACGGCTCAGTGTTTGCTCAAGCGTGAGACCTCCAATCCTCCTGCCTCACTTTCATCCTGTCTGCACACGTGAGTGACGTTAAACGGGTCTCGCGCCGTGGCTTTGGAGATGCCAGCCGGACCGTAGACAAAGTCATTCCCATTCCCTGTATTTTTCCCCGTCTTTCACCTCGCGGTAATATCCCCTCATTTGCATTTTGCCACAACCAAACAACCCAATCATCTCACCACATGACACTCTCGCCGTGCGTTCGCTTCTACGACACAAACCGTGTCCTGTCTAACAAGAATATATAGTTCCATTAAGCCCCAGCTGATGAAAATGATTATTTAATCATTTTATTAAGCCGCTTTAATTGAAACGGTGTGATAAATGGCTGAGAGCGGCCCTGCGAGCGGAGAGGGTTAATTGGGAGCTCGTGTGGCGTGGTTCACCTTGACTGCTTTCCCGTCAGATGAGGCGTCAGAGACGATCAGGTGCCAAGCTGATGCAGCACAGTGTGTGTAAGAACCGGTCATCCAAGGCCAAAACCCTCGGAGACTCACATCCTTAAAGAGACACTGCACCTCTCAGACAAGAAGCCCTGTGTGTTTCAGAAGAGATTTGAAGGGTTACAACATTATCACATTTTTTTTCTTTCTTCAGGCTATTCATGAAAAGGCGTTGTTATGAGTCACATCTGCAAGAACATGGGGTAGATTTGAATGAGAAATATTTCTGAGTTGTTTTTTTTTTTAGTGGAAGTCAAGTTTGTTTGGTTCCCAATAGAGATGCACCGTTTTCTCAGCCGATTCTGATAGCCGATTATTCGGAATGATATCGGCCGATACCGATAGTTTGTTTTTTCTTATGGATAAAAAAAATCTCTCCCAAATAATGCTGCAAACTATACAGAGAACCCTCTCCATTTGGTACACTATAATATTGGAGGTTAAAATTAACAACGGAGCAATTATATTCAACTGTTTTTCATTCCCAGATATAATATTTACACTCAAATAAAAGCTGAAATGTTTGTGTACAACTCAGTTACACATATAAGGTAATTTTCATAAGCACTTGTCTTCATGGCAAATTTCTTCAAACATACATATATAATTAACAGTAAATAAGCTCCTCTCTAGTTTTTTTTTAAAGCTAACTAACAAACAGATGACTTTCCTGAGGTAAATGCAACATTAAAGGGATATTGTTCACAAGCTTCACAAGCAAGTTTTATTGACATCTTTCCACGGTTGAAACACTGATTGAGTGATTACATGAGACATGATGGCTATTTTGGTAAGTTGTACTGTAACTTTCAACTTACCTTCTGATATTTATGCATTTTTTCTAGATATAGTTTGTATTAAAGTGGAAGAATAGACTCGCGCTCCGCTTGAACTGAGGTGCTACAGCGATCTGTCACGTCACATTTAAGAGCATCAAAATGCCATTTATTAGACAGAATTTGAAAGATGACACTTTGTTTCTTTTTAGAAGTTACAAAGCACAGAGCTATTTGCGATTATTGGGTGAGAGGCGTGCTACAAAGTTTATTACAGGGGAAAAGCCTGTTTTTATGTAGCAGTTTTTAGCTTTTAATGCGTTATTGTTTCATTAACTTGCCCAAACTCAACATGAGAGATTTTCTTCACACACAGTGTGAGTTACTGTCGGTCATGTTTTACCGCACCTTTTTGATTGACAGGACATAATCGGCACTGATCATCGGCTGTTTTTAAACAATCGGCCGATGTCCGATAGTGAAAATAATTGCTTTTATCGGCCGATACCGACTGTTGGCCGATACATCGGTGCATCTCGTTCCCAACATTAGTCAACAAATCTTCTTTTGTGTTCAGCTGAAGGAAATCATACTGTTTTTGAACAACATGAGGGTGAGTAAATGATGACAGAATTTAAATTTTTGGGTAAACTGTGCCTTTAAGTATAAGCTTCAGTACTAGTGAAGAGCACCAGTAATGAGCAAATGAACAGAAGTCAGACTACTAACAAATAGCCGTGAAGCACATTTATCTGCGAATGGGGTTTTATGTAAAAAGGAAGTGATTGAGGTAATGGTCGTTCATTCAATACATCAGACTTGACATAACTGGTGGTCTTCTGTCTTCTCCTGCTTCCTGATTGGCTCCTGTTGCAATTTATTGATCCAATGGGAACCTCTTATCATAATTTCTCTGGATGGATTTCCAACTTCGATTAAAGAGGGAATGCAAAGCGTGCTTGCTTCAATGTTTGTGTCAGTGTAGTTGATGCTATGCCCTTCACAGCTTTACACAAATAATTTGTATCGTAGGGAAGAGAAATATACATCTTGAGGCGCTCTGAAACTGATTAGAAGCAGCGCTTGAGGACGAGATTAGGCCAGTGCGAGATAAATCTTGACGTTGATACGTATTTCTTCCTCTGTAATTTTCTTTTTTTTCTTCTTTCCAGCCTTGTTTTCTTGGCGCGGTCGAATTAGCATTAGAGGCGCAGACAGGCTCTCCGTCCTCTTTGTTGTCTGCCATTCCTCTTTGACTCTCATCGCTGGTATGGATATCCCATTGTGTGATTCCATCTTTAATGATAAGTGACATTAAAAAAGGATAAGCGCTTTTCCAGTGAATGACTAACCAAGGGTCATCCTCCCCAAACAGGAACAACCTTTGCTCCCGTAGAGCTTAATGAATACGCTAATCCTGATAACTATCAGAAACGGGAGGCCATTTTCCTGCCAACAAACGTCTTTTTTCTGCGTTATCCAGGGGTTGGATGAAAGAAATAGCGAGTGACCAGGAAGAACTGAAGAGAACCTTTCATGAATAATGAAATGAGAGGAGGAGAAGGGGTAATCTTTCATTCACCGTGCCTTATTACACAGATAAAGTGCCTTTTGAGGTGCATTCTAATGCGCCAATATAATGCAAAACATGAATGGAGTAAGAGGGATAATCGCCTGCTCTTCTTTTCATGTTCCGGTGGAAGGACAAGCACTGAGTCCCTTTGTTCTCTGGAATGGTGAGACGCAGTTGAAGAAAAGAGTCTCTGATTTTAAGGATATGTTTAATAGACTGTGGGGGATAGCTGTCATGTCAGGAGAGCATCCCTGCATGCAATTTAGCAGCGGGGAAGTCGTCGTATTGTGCTTGTTCTACACAGCAAGGCATCCAGTGTGTTGAAGTTGGCATCGTTAGACACGGAGCCAGGGACGGGTGGTTTACGGTACGTGTTTGGAATCAACCTTCTGACTAGGAATACAACAATGACCGGAGAGAGAGAGACGAGCAAGGGAGGATTGTTTGTTTTTGAGTGTACATGCATGGTATTTCGTCTTTACAGAATATCATTGTGTGCTTATGAAAGCACAAAGTCGACCAAACACTTGAAAGGTTCTGATGTTCAAAACAACGTTCACAGCAATCACATTAAAACCCATTCACACCAAGAACGATAACTATAAAGATAACTATAGCACACATACTGTAGTTGTGGTTTGGACTTCCTTGTACTCATTTTGAACAGTTAATAAACTTTATAGTAGAGATGATCAAGTTTTTGTGCCCCTGATCCAATCCGAGTCATTGTATATCGAGTATCTGCCAATACAGAGTTCCGATCCAATACTTGTATTTTCCTAGTGCTTAGAGTAATATGAATTATAAATATAGTCATATTTCATTAAATACCATAAAGTATTAGGTTTATTTGTGCTTATCAGATTGTGTTATTAGCATTTTGAAAATATTACACTTAACCACAGAAAGAAGATAAACAGAAAGCACACTTTCTCATTTACATTGGTAAACAGGGTCATGGCAATGAACTGCACTTCTTGAAGGTCCAGCGCATGCATCGCCGTTCCTTCTCAAAACATGTTTATACAGGAGAGCAATGCATGTTGCATTTTAATAGCTGAACTTTTGTAAGAATAAAATTCAATGCAAGAATAATAACTGAAACGTCCTTGCTGTGCACAGCCCTTATTTCAATAATATTGTGTCACCACTGTCATTTTAAAATAATGAAAACCAATGACTGCAGACCTTCACGCATCCAGCAATTACACACTATATAATCAGAGAAACAAAGCAAGAGTGACTTTGTTGTCGTGTTTCAACAAATAAAGTCATAATTAATTACGGACAACATTAATCCAGATTTTGGAAAGAACAGTGTCACTACAGTTCAAGGAAAGAGGGCTGGAGCCAGGCTGTTCAACTGGAAGCACCTGTCCACAATTAACACCCTGAAACCAGAAGTATACAATTGTGAGGTTTTTTGAGGTTTACTGGGTTTTAAAGTGGCAAATATTTCCAACTACCATGCACTATTTAAATTTGCAACCATTTAAGTCAAACAAAACATCAATTTGATGTTATTTGCTTGTTTGTTTAAGCTGGGAAGTTTATATTTTCAAAGCCCTGGTGCAAGCAATCTAATGCCATAGTTGTTCATAAGTATTCCAGGTACAATACATTATATGGGATAATATATCACAACGGGCCAGAGCTGTCTTCATTTTTCTGGATATCTTTGTACCATCTACAAAAAATCTCTTTTGTTGACCATATCAGGATTGTGAGCTTCCGTATGAGCCACATAGCTTAACTTTGGTATACATCATCATCTTCCAATGATCAGTTTTTCAAAGCAGAGATTAATCCAGTCAAACTAAGCACCAACGGGTTTCATTGACCCACAGATGCAATATCTCATAAAAACAACCCTGTACTGTGTTACGATAACCATCCAAACAAGCTGCTTTGCTGGTGTTATATCAATTGATTCAGGCATCGAGCTCATTTATCAGTTTGTGAGCTGCCTTCAGGTCACAGCACAGAGAAACAGCAGGCTGGAGGCGAGGAAAGCAGAGATATCAGTAATTGGGTGCGCTGCTGTTCTTTTGAATACAGAAATTAAAGGGAGCATGCTTTTTTTGTATGCATGTATTGATTTGTTTGCCTTCATTTCAGTCTCTCCTAGACAAACATACACATGTTCAATCTTCTTTCTCTACAGGAGCAGTTCTGTTTTATTTTCAGAGGTTGAGAGGCGAGTCTGAGTCCTAACAGCTGTCATTTAATTAATCAGAGCAATCAATGGATTCTGTTCGGCTGGATGTGATCTTTGAGCTATACTGTGTACATGCCAACACCTGTGACCCAAGCAAGGCTATACGCAACGCTTCATGGCTATACTTGACATAGGCTGCGTCCAAAATGGCATACTCTCTTGAGTGATACTTTGAATAAGTAATTACTTTGCAGCCGCTGAAAAAGTACATTTTATATAGCATGAATGTGTGTAGTATGAATGTAAACTTGATGTGCTACATTCGCCATGTTGCCCTCATCACATGACCTACCCGTGTCAGTTTCGTCTCTTCACTGTCATTCATAAATCCTCTCCTGTGGCCTCATGGGATAGTAAAGTGTCCATCATATGTACACTTCTCACCAGTAGGTCTCAGTAGGTCATCAGGGTACTTTTAGGCCTTGTCCACACTAATACGTTTCGTTTGAAAACACATTTTTCTCTCCATTCTGGCCTTCTGTCCACACTGAGACGCTGTTTTTAGCAACGAAAACAAAGCTTTTTGAAAACGCTCTCAAAAATGGATAAATTGAAAATGCCGTTTTTGTGTTGTAGTGTGGACAGTAAAACCGGAGGTGTTTAAAAACGATGATGTAAGTTTAGTCATATGACGCATATTGAACCCATAGATATTCATGTTTATACCGATATTGTGCCTGTTTTGTGCTATTCACATTCACACTGTTGCTAAAATATGTTACTTTGCACACTCTTCATATCACAGTCCTGCAAAGATGACAGAAAATTCACTCGCATTTGCTGTTCTGCGGCAAAACATGTTTCTAAGACCAAACATATAATGATGAGTGAGAGCGACCTGGACCCATCAGTGATTGCTGAGATAGTTTGCTAAATAAAATTATCCTGCCAGAAGAATTGCGCGATAACTTGATTATGTCGTTCTCTGTCTGTATCATGTCAGTGAGCTTTTATTAGGGTTTACGCACGCACGTTTTCCGATGGTTTAGTGTGGATGAGAACATTTTGGAAAACACTTGAAAACGCTAGTGTGGATGGAGAGCGTTTTGAAACAAAAACTCCATTTTCAAATCTAATGAATGTAGACGTAGTCTTCGCCTACTATTTTATGAATACTGTGAATTCAGACATTCTTTTGACAAATGCGTTTTTTTCGCCGACTATATAGCAGGGAAGTATGCGTTTTCGGATTCCGCCATAGAATGCTAGCTAACTGCCTACTGAATACTGTATACTACATACTGCCTACCATTTCTTAAGAATACTGTCATCAATGCATTATGCAGTTTTGTAAACAATTGCATGCTACACAGTGTTCATACAATCTCATTATGTCAGATTTTTATTTTATTTGATATTTTTATTCAGCAAGGGCACATTCAATTAATCAAAAGTGACAGTCAAAAAATACTTTTACATTATTACAAAAGAACCTATTTCAGATAAATGATGTTAGAACTTTGTATTGATCAAAGAATTCTGAAAAATAAATATCACAAAAAAATATGAAGCTGCACAACTGTGTTCATCTTTGATAATAATCAGAAATGTTTCTTGAGGAGCAAATCAGCAAATTATAATGATTTCTGAAGGATCATGTGACACTGAAGACTGGAGTAATGATGCTGAAAATTCAGTTTTGATCACAGGAATAAATTACAAGTATATACTGTAGTACAGGAGGACATCCATGTGTTTCATGTCACAGAAAATGTGCACACTATATGTATGCAGAAATAGCATGAGTACAGTTGTGCATGTGGAAAATCAGCTAATGTTATGTGTGTTTATGTTTGTTGTTTATATGCGTGTTTCACAATGTACATCAGTGGAGACAAAAACCTGTATTTTGAATAACATTATTTCAGGGATGCATACTTGAGGTGAATATGTTACAGCGCTCTGCATTTGTTGCTATGGTGATGTGTTTGATGTGATTTTGCCTGTTTCATCTAAACATCCCTCAAGGTGAGATGTCAATGTATTATCTCAATGACACATCAGAATTAAACAGCATCTGGTCATCTTGCCATCAACAAGACTTGACTAAACTAGGGTTAAACCTACTAAACTCATCATGTAGCTGGAATCTGCGGTTGGTTTCAGTTGTCTTAAGGTGAAACTCACGGATGTAGAGACTGTGCGAGGCTGTTATGTGAGGAAGCCTTGGAGCGTCTCACCTATGCACCAGGCTGACCACATGAATGCCAAGTTTATAATTGGTCTTGTTGTGAATTCCCAGTGCTCAGAGCAGACTCATTTGGCCACACTCCTGTCAGGTGGCCATGCTGAAATAGAATGTTTAATGAAATGGATAGATGCTTAATGGAAGTATGTGTGTTTATGCATGGATGTGCAGGGGGGGGGGGGATAGGCTGAAGAAAATTTTCTGAAGAATGTTGGTCATGCAGTGCTTGATGATGCAAACCTTGTTTCTTTTTAATGTGATTGCTCTATGGTTTGCATGTTGCTATGCAGTTTCAGCACCAGTTAGTTCCCACTACAGCTTTGAAAACTGCTAGAGAAGTGGGTGTGGTTGAGCTATGGAGTGGAGAGAGTGACAACACAACAACAGCTTCAATTCAGACAGTTGTATTATTTAGATGTCACTGAGATAAAAATCATTAATGCTTCTCATAAATTCACGCTGCAATTCACCATTTCACGCAACAAAACGAACACACATTATACATGGTTTTGTGTATAAGCTCACTGTAAATTACACAAATTCATACATATCATGTGACAGCTATAATAGCAATAGCATATAGCAAATATATGTGAACGCACTGTTGTATCTTTAATATTTTGTGGCATTTTTATAAGCCGTTTGATTGGTTCATGGGCCGTAAATACCGGTTACACTCACAGTGTGGATGAATAGTGCAGATACTCTCACAAAGCAAAAACAAACACAAATTTTTGATCCATAAATTCATCTCTTACTTACTCTATGCGATTTCACAGTGCCTGTCATAGGAAATCAATGTGTGCTTTCATGAATAATTAAGCAAGGCGTACAAAGGCTCAGGCGTACAGAGGCACACAAAATTGAAAACACCTTTCAAAGTCGTCATCTGATTGGTTGAGTTCTACAGGATGTCCGGGAGATGTGTGTGTGTAGCGTTCTTTACCGGTCCGCCTGGAAACAAAGATGACGTGATGCCAAACCCCCTCATGGAAGATGAAAGCTGTCGTGTCAATGACCGCTTATCAGGATCAACTAAACGCTGGATTGTCAAAAGTATGTGAAGTATGTAAAGTTTGCGACATATACACTTGAAAATAGGTCCAAAAGTTTTACACACCGGTCTGTTATTGTAGGGACATCAACGTTACATTTTCAGCCACTAAAAATGTCACGGAACGAATGCAATGCCTTCTGCCGTCAGTCTGAAGAGCTGGCGACCCGAGACTATGCAGTCTCATGAATAATTATGAGAAAATATAGTGTACAATATAGTGTAATATTTTCTCATATTTGTATATGTTCTTTAGAACAGTATTTGCGTCTTTATATTTCAATGAGGTTCTTGTATTTTAGCTGGCATAGTTTTAACATTGAAATAACCTTTGGCTGGCTATATGAATATTTAAATAACAGCTGCTGAGCTGCAGGTAGACCTTTGTCCCGAGTGAGACCAGCTGACTTGCTTAGATGTATGACCACTTGCCTAGTTTTAATTCATGAAGGCCAGAGTTTAAAAAAGTACTACTGATAAGTGCGAACTCCAGGAACTTCTCTTTAACAGCACATGCATTTAAGATTTTTATTGTTTTAATGTCATCATAAGAAGAAGTGGAAAGTGTGTTGTGAGTGTGGGTTTATTTTCTTGTAGGAGAAGTTGACAATGGACTCTGTGTGTCTGCGGTTCTGCTCTGGAGAAACACTCATAAGTGAGTGTAACCTACTGTAGGTCTGAGGTCTGGTTTCTGGTCACATTATGTTACACTTGCTTATGAGTGGTTCTCTAAAGCAGAACCGCAGACAGGAAAAGAACCTGTTGTCTACTGGTATTCCAGTAAAGTCAAACCAAAACACTTTTTCCTCTGGTTTCTGGTCACATTAGAGACAATTTTGTCTTGTGTATGTTTTTGTGTGTGGACGAGACACTGGACGTGAGCCAACCACAAGACAAACAGGCCTGTTTCTTTCCACAAACTCATAACTGAGATTCCATTCTCATTTGACCACCGCTCCTTTATATTTCTTCATTTCTTTGTGCTCTAACTCTCTGGGACATATGCGAGAGTTTTATTTCATAGAGACATATTCTCTGCCATGCTGTAAAAGGATTTGTTTTTGTGGCTCATTTGGTACCCTGCTATCTTGAAAGGGAAATTTTAGATGAAGAATGTCTGGAAGAGCATGAGTTGCCAATTGAGTTTGGCTGGAATCAAATTAAGACTTGGACACTTTGGCTAATTGCAAATTACAAAACCTGGAGCATGCTTAGAGAGCTCAAGTGGGACTTGAGTCCTTCTACCGTTTTTTATTCATCATTAGATCAAAGGAGGAAGCCAGGAAATTTCATGAATGATTGGCATCTCCCAATGCAACGAGTTTCATGCACAAAATCCCGACATGTATGCCTGTATCTGAGTGTCAAATATCCATATACACATATAACGTATTTCCTTTTAGGATTGTGCTGTGATGCAAACTAGAAATGTATTATTCTGATGGGAATAGCTACACATCTACACAAAAATAGCATTGTCTTGACTGACTGAAAGTGATATAATACCAAAGAGAAAGCTATTCTTAAATCAGAATCATTTGTTTCCAAGGTAACAATGAATCTGTTACATTGCATTCTGAAGAGTTATTCTTAAGTAACCAAGTGAATCATATTCAGTTCAGGTGCATTAAACAGATCTCTCTTTTTTTTACTGTTGAGTGGTTCAGACATCATCTGACACTTATTAGCATTGCAGGAATGTTAAAGAAATAGTTCACCTAGAAATTAAGATTCTCATTACTGAAGAATATTGACATCTTTTTTTCCATACAATGACAGTTCATAGTAATAAGAGCAACATTTTTAATGTGAACACAAATGACATAGATAGATAGATAGATAGATAGATAGATAGATAGATAGATAGATAGATAGATAGATAGATACAGTGATGTGAATAAGTTAGGACACCCATGCTAAAGTTGCCAAAAAAGAGGAATAAAAAATCATCTTTTGGAAATTGATCTTAATGCCTTAATTAAAAAAATGAGGAAAAATCCAACCTTTAAGGACACCAATTTTCTTTGTAAATGAATAATGTATCATAAATAAATAAATAAATGTTCTTCCTTAAAATACAGGGTGCATAAGTCAGGACACCCCATGTTAAATTCCCATAGAGGCAAGAAGATTTTTATTTTTAAAGGCCAGTTATTTCATGGATCCAGGATAATATGCATCCTGATAAAGTTCCCTTGGCCTTTGGAATTAAAATATCCCACATCATCTCATTCCCTTCACCATACCTAGAGATTGGCATAGTTTTATTTCAGTTAGCCTAATAGCTGGTTTGATTTGCATTGAAAGATGATCTTATGGAAAGTACCCCATGCCGATCTCTAGGTATGGTGAAGGGAATGTGAAGATGTGGGATATTTTAATTCCAAAGGCCAAAGGAACTTTATCAGGATGCATATTATCCTGGATCCATGAAATAACTGGCCTTTAAAAATAAAAATCTTCCTGCCTCTATGGGAATTTAACATAGGGGTGTCCTGACTTATGCACCCTGTATTTTAAGGAAGAACATTTATTTATTTATGATACATTATTCAGAAAATTGGTGTCCTTAAAGGTTGGATTTTTCCTCATTTTTCCAATTAAGGCATTAAGATCAATTTCCAAAAGATGATTTTTTATTCCTCTTTTTAGGCAACTATAGCATGGGTGTCCTAACTTATTCACATCACTGTACTTATCTAACCTTCAAAACTTTCAAACAAGGCTCTGTCAAGCTAACATTCAAAATTTGACTTGTTAAATTTTAAACTTGTTCAAAATTAAAACCTCGTTCAAATTCAGGAATTGAATTGGAATTTAATAGTTAATTCTCGATTAACGGATTCGAGAGTTTTGGCAGAGGGGTAGATTATCTGCAAATGGCGAATGGACAATTTTCAATGACATGATATCTGATTGCTTTATCCCCGAAAAGTGCTGACCGCTGAATGATTAGTTTCTCTCAAAGTCATAGCAAATGTAAGTTAATAACTCACTCTTGCGTACGTGAAAGAAGCCAGCTGTGACCCCATCTATTGACAAAGACCACACTCTGTGTGCTGGTAGTCCAATAAAGGGTGGTGTTTGGATGAGAAACTTCTCAAACAAAAGAAGGAATGTCACACTTCGGGAAGATAAGAAAGACATTAGCGGAGAAAGAAGTTTAAGATCCCAAGCAAATAAACCAGGTCTGCCACAGCAGGAAGATGGACAGTGGTGGAATCTGAGGTTTTGAGATGTTTATCGAGCCACGACCTTTTCTCTCCTGCCATAATGCAATTTCTCCAGAAGCTGCTCTTGAAAAGCATTGGCTAGCTAATCTCACCATATGGACAGACTGATAGATGCTAAGTGGCTTGCTCAAACCTTTCTGGCAAAAAATAATTTTAATTTATGACTGTTTCGCGGCAGAGCAGGTCCTTTTTTGTCTTGCGATGGATACGAGATGGCGTATCACGTTTCCCGGCCATCTCCTTCCTAATCAAATCGCAGCGATGGTTCCAGACCCCCTCAACTTTCACGACTCTTTGAGAATCGAATGCAGTAATGTTTTTAATTGAGCTAAGAAGTGGCTCGTGGCTGGACCAAGAGGCCCTGGTAATGAAAGTTTATGTGACGTGTTGAAAGCATTACCCCATTAGTGGGCTGATAGCAGACCCTTATTCAGGTTTGTGAACGCCATAAACCAAAGGAACAATTGGAGAACATCTGCTCCCCAACCCTCCGAAAGGTCTCCGACTCAATTTCCTATTGTCTTCTCTGCTGTGTGTACATTTGAGTTTGTAAGACTTAACTTACTGTGACAGAAATGCAAATGCGTTTTATTTGGGAGTAGAATATAACAGATGAAAATAAACAAGTTCATGACTGCGTACAAACACTGAAAAGTGTCAGCATGCCGGTGTCAGTTTGTGGTTTCTGCCATAACACCTTTTGCCGTTCTAGTCCTCATGAAGCCGACACTGGCAGTGATGTGTACCTGTCACCCGCGTGTCTATTAATATCTAGCATGTGTTGCGTGCGACTATCCTGAGAAGCTTGCAGTTGCACTGAAAGCTGAGGTGTCGTCAAGTGAAAAACAGTCACTCTATCTCTTGGTACCCAGCCCAATTTCACATAGCTCCTCAAACAAGATTAGTGGGGTATTTACACCAAGTGTCAGCCTGTTAAATCCATAACCCTGCAGCTCTACACTGTGGGGAACCTGGAATTTGAACACCTGTGTAACTACAAGGACAGGGCTGAAACCCATCAGTCAAAATAGCTTATTGCTAATTCCAATCAGGACGCTTCAAAGACATCTAGAGTCACCGATTGGGAGTTATAGCTTATATTTACACTCTGAGGACTGGACCATCACAACAGCTTCAGAGTTCAATCAGTTCAACAACTTCAATCCACGACTATTAAAGGAACAGTTCACTCAAAACATTAAAAGGGAAGGTTTAGATTAAAAATGCAAAACAGCCGTGCTTACCTTAGAGATGATTACTGAAATAGTGCAAAACTGATTTATTTTTGTTTTTATTGCTTTAACACTAGAAGTTCCAGAATCCCATAACTAGAACTGCCACAATCCCATAACTAGAACTGCCACACTCTAAAAAAATGCAGGGTTGTTTTAACAACCCAGCATTTTTTAGAGTGCACAAGCAGTCATTTTGACAGCTAGATTCCAAACTCGGTATCTTTAATGATAAATACCCAATTGACAGATCAATGCATTTATTGTATTAGGATATCTTTTAAAAACAAAACAACACCAAACTGTACATTTAAACAAGTTTAATTAAACATTTATCAATAATAATATCATTAGTAGCCTACCGTAATTATCGCATATTCACAACAGATAGGCTATATTTTCATATCCAATCAACATAACTCAGAACAAGATAACAACAACTAAAAGTATCTTATTTACTCACTTAAAAATGTTGGGTTAAAAATAACCCAACGATTAACCCAACTATGGCGGTTGTATAGCACCTTCCCAACTGTGGGTTATTTTAACCCAATGCATTGGGTTAAATACCAGTTGGGTTAAAATAACCCAACAGTTTAGTTAAATATTTATTTTTATTTATGACGTTATTTTAATAAATAAAATGCACTGTTTTCAAATACAGTATTTGTTTTATTTGTATAAAACAATACATATGTTTCAACAAATATATTTTTAAATTACAAACTATATATTGGGAGTCTAGCATTTAATGTAAATATACATAGTGTACATAAATTCAAAATACACAAGTGTACAACACACATATTATATACATATATTATGATAATAAATTCAAAACCTATGCAAATATGTACGAACAGTACACATTCAAAACCTACACAAACATGTACATTGAGTACAAATACATAAAATACATACAGCACACAAAAATTCAAAATGAACACTAAATTTAAAATTACACATTAAATTCAAAACCTATACAAATATGGACAGAATACACAAAGAACACTAAATCCTAATCACAACTTTATTAAAATGTCTTCAACTGTACACTGAATGCATTGATGTGTTATTGTAAACATGCCTTAAGTAATAAAACTACAAATACATATGTTGACTACTGGACCTAATGATGATGATCAAAGTCACAGCAATGTGTTGAGGAACTCTTCCAGATATATTAAAGTTTGCATGCTACAAAAACTCCCAAATGGGTGCAGAGGTCTTGAAATAGTTTGTCATAGATGTTAAACATTTTTTAAACAGATCCATTTCTTGAAATAAAGTCTTCTGTTCAACTGCTTTCACACTGAATATGATAAAAACTTGCGAGTTCTCTTTGTCCCCAAGCATCAAGTCAAGTGGATCCGGGCTTGTCTCACTGTTCAGATAGGCACCATGTCAGTTCCACTTCCAACCTTAAAAGAATAAATAAAGTTCAGTTGGGCATGCACTGTGACAACATCAACAGTGTTAAATTATGAAAAAGTTACATCACAGCAGTGCTGTATTGAATTAAATTATGGTCACTCTAATTAGTCATTACACCTGCTGTTAAAGGGTTGGTTCACCCAAAAATTTAAATTCTGTCATTATTTACTTGCCCTCATATCATTCCAAACCTGTAAGACTTTCGCTCATCTTCGGAAGATAAATAAAGATATTTTTGATGAGTCTGAGAGGTTTTTGTCCCTTCATTGACAGCTACGGAACTATCACTTTTAAGCCCCAGAAAGGAAGCAAAGACGTCATTAAAGTAATCCATGTGACTCCAGTGGTTCAACCTCAATTTTATGAAGCGTGATGAGTGTATTCTATCCCTAAATTATAATTGACCACTTTATTTGCAAAATATTAAACTCAAACGCATGTTCACGAGAGCACCTCGACGCATGCGTGTTGTGTTAATTGTTGTGTTCACGCTCTTGTCGTCTGCTCTCGCATTTATGATTTTTTGCACAAAGCACTCGCGTCGGTTCATAAAATAATTTGTTCATTTTGTGTTGACCGCGCATGCACAACATCCTATAAGTTCTGTACTGGAAACAGAAATGATTAGAGGATCTCTTGAGTCTTCGGTCCACATTTTTCGTTCTTCCCGTCAGCCCCATAGATGCTATGCTGTCAGTACTGGAAAGAGAAATGATTAGTTCACCTCTCGAGTCTTGGGGTCTGATTCTTCTCAGTCTTTCGTTCTTTTGTCACGTGATGTGATGTGACAGCACTGGACACATAAAGAAGTTAATAATTCCCAAACTTTCTTTTTTAACAGTAACATGCTGCGTTTTGGTCTCAAATTATATCTTTTTAATTTCTTTCAATTTATAATTTAAGATTTTCTGTTATGATGGTTCTTTTCCATATGAATGTGGTACGAAAGAGTTGGTAATGCTTTAAACTTTATCTATGATGGGGAAAATCACTTTGCTAAAGATATATATTATACCTATAATCCAATAACAACACACAGTTACGTGACATAACTGAACAACTTAGTTGACGACAACGAGATGAACTAATTAATTCTGTATCCGGTACCGACTGCATAGCTCACTTTATGAGGATGTCACGGGATAAATGAATGGCTTAGATCAGCAGGTGTGGTAAACTAACAGACTGCACAGCCTGAAATTAATTAATTAAATTAATTAATCGTTTCCGTTTGTCATAATTTGGCCTCTTCCTAGAATTGCAATTTTTTGGTGAATGTATTTGGTGAATTTGTCAAATAATTTGACATGAACGAAATTACTTGAAAAAAGGAGATTCAAAGATCCGAGTCAGTAAAATTTTCCAAACTTCCCACTACTACTGTACAGTAGCTTTCGGCAGTCTGTAAAAATATACCGCAGATTTCTTGTCAAATCTAGTTGTGTGTTTTGTGTGGGCGTAACCGTAGTCACTCGACAGTGACGTCACGCGCATACTCTCTATTCTGAACATCATTAAACTCACCATTCCAAGAAAACTGTGAAGTCTGGAATGTTCTCTAATGGTTTCTTCGATAGTTTTTGTTCCAGAGGACCAATTCCACGCACTGCAGTTTGTTGAGTTGGTGTGTGTCTCATAAACTCCTCGACTTGGCTGTGAGGACTTCTTCCTTTCTTTTGCCACTCAATCAGTCATCACACAGCTTAGACTCTACTGAAATGAAAACATACTGTATTAAAATGAGGGAAGACAGCTGAAAAAACAAACATAAGCAATTAACTGGATCTGTAGTAGTCCCAGCACTGCACATTTGGTCTCTCTAATCATTATTCAACTTACCAGACTCCAAGACTGGTGCCAGATAAGGAAGACATCCAAAATGTGTACTATTGTACACTGTCCAGGACCAGAGTTGAGAACCATTGTCATCCAGCAGTGTAAAACTTTAATTTACTCCTTCCTGTGTTAGAATGAAGCAGAAAATAAGAAATATCTTCAGAAAAGTAAACTAGTCCTTAAAAATAAGTTTGTAAAAACCCTTTTATATATCACTTATTTCAATAGCTTACTCACCTTGAAAGGTTTCAATTAAAAGGCAGAAGATCAACTGTTGTAGTCTGCTTCACAAATTAACCCATTTGTCTAAAACAAAAGTATATCACATTTAGTACAACAATTTAAATAAAAGGCAAAAACTTCATACGAAAAAAAGTACTATAATTGGATGCTTCAGCCACTCCTGTATTAATACTGTTGCATGCACATACATGACTATTTATATAACAACATTCATTATGAATATACCACATTTCTGCCAAAATACCATAGTTGCAGTTTGTGTTACTACAGTAAATCAAGGTAAACGGTGTTTTGGAAAACATAAACTTTCTTTAACTAATCATGAACTAATCGTTTATTTGTTGCACGGTGTTTCTAATGTTTACGCTTCAATGTTGTTGGGAATATCTGCACTTTTTCATCTTTCTTTCATCTCGGAGATTTTAGCGAATTCAAACGGTTCTCACTGCATCTCACACCGCTGTTGTGGTGTCGTGTGACCGACCGATGTCTGAGCTCGAGTCACTGGGCCGAGCTAATAAATGGTCCGTGCACTACGGTTCAAATGAGTAACTTAGAGCTCTTTCGTTCCGCATTTGGTGACAATTGTAGAGTCACCTGTACAAAAAAAAAGTAGTCTGGAGCACTGCTTCAGCCTGTGACCGACCATCACTAAAGACCCTTTAATACATTTGCTATAACGAATAACGTTACCGTAAAACAGGCGTAATGCTATAGTGATTTCAGACTAGGCCTAACATTACTTATTTTATTGTAACGTTGGTAGGTAACTTGCTGGTAGTACATCTCTAAACGGTTTCACTAGTATAATGTTTTAATTCATTACTTTATTACTGCTAGCGAGCTAGCGGGGATAACTATTAGTTTCCCAATCGATCTCACTTCCCGGAAATCATTAAAACGGACTAAAGGCAACTTCGTTTTAAAAAAATATAAAATTCAGTTTTATACTAATTATATTCAACGTTTCAGTACACATAAGTTAGTTAATGTTATATAAAAATTATATTACTTACCTTTCATAATCAGGATGCAGCAGCAGCTTCTGCGTTGACTATCCTTCACTGGACCGTTAAAATTTGAACCGTCGCGGTGGAAACCGTAGGTTATTTAACCCAACAGTCGGGTTAATTCTAAAAATTACCCAACGATTTTATAAATGACCCAATATTTTGGGAAAATAACCCAATATATTGACCCAATATGTTTAACCCATCGGTTAGGTTAAACAAATAACCCAACGTTTTTTACTGTGTAGATATTCTGTTGACAGTGAGAGAGACAAAGGTCAACCGCAGGAAATGTAACAAAAGAATACCGCAAAATTCAGTGTGGTCAATATGACCGTCTATATGGCCGAAATAGGTAAATATGTTTATTTGTTTTTTTGCCTTATGTGTAATTTATATGAAAAACATTTTAAAATGAAAATACAGACACTTTTAGGAAAAGTGAGGTACCAGCAGGATTTTATTTATTTTTTCAACAAAGTTATTGCAGATATAAAATTCAAAATGGTCAAAATGACCGTCATGGCCGTTCTAGTGTTAAACAGGAATGTGATTGCAAAGGTTAAAGGGATCGAACACCCCCCAAATATGAAGATTCATTCACTCACGTTTTTGTTATTGTTGTTTTGGTTAAGGTAGATTTTTTTATCTAAAGTTTTCATCTAACAATTATATTTCATTTTAGCTTTAGTTTAGTTGTTTTAGTTAACAATAACAAGACTGCCTTCAAGTCGATCCAAACCTGTATGACTTCCTTTCTTATGTTAAACTCAAAAAAAGAAATGTAATGAATGTCCCATTGGCTGATTTCTATGGAATAACAATTAACTGCAGCATTCAAGCTGCAAACTTACCATAAAAATATCATAAAAGTGATCATAAGACTTGTGCACCATATTGGCCTCTGTCCATCATCTTGGCCTCCTAATCGCCCTCATATATTGGTTATGATTATGATATATGATATACTGATTGACTTTTTTTCAAGTTTTGTCACAATACGGCTGCCGTGGCATCATCCAGCATCATGAATGCTGTACATTGGTGTTGGTTGAGGAGATTCCCCTCTTTCATGTAAAACGCTTTAAGTGCAGAGAAAAGCGCTATAGAAATGTAACAAATTATTATTATTATTATTTGTTAGCTGCATGTGAAAAACAGACCAAACTTTAAGTTGTTATTTGCTGATTATCTTCCCTTCAAATGACCTATAATCTCGAGAATCACTGCAACCAGATCATTGGGTCAATGAGTTGAAATCGAGAACTAGGTTCATGAATTAATCATTCAGACCACACACATCTACATCTACCTCTACATATGGTTTCTGCTATGTTATTTTCAAGGGTTAACTTCAATACACTCTTAAAGAAAGTTTTTTTTGCAGCAATGCAATAGAAGAATCCTTTCAGTGAACTGTTATTAAAAGAACCATATTTGTCTTAGTGTGAAGAACATTTTAAGAACCTTTTTCCACAGTAAAGAACCTTTTGAGGAATGGAAAACGTTAAAGGTTCTTCATGGAAGACTCTTTATCTTTAGGAGTGTACCACGTCAACACTGGTACAGGTATTAGAAGCCATGTAGTAAGTGAACATTTTCCAAGAATGTTTTCATTAAGCAAGAATGAATGTCAAAGTTTTGAAGACAATCATATTTCGATCCATAAACAATGTTGACCCACAGTCTGGTGCAGTTCCCTTTCAAGGGAACTCGAGCTGCGTCAAGCTGTGGGAACGCCCCTGCGTTGTGCGTCCTGAAGCACGTATGGAATCAGCCCAATGGAGAGATGGAACGTCATAGGCGGGTGACGTCATCGACCAGGAAACTATAAAGCACCCCATAAACACAAGCGCAATAGCTTCTGTGCCTTCAGTCGCGCTATATGTGAATCTGTCCCTGTGTGAATATTGTCTGTCCTTACATACTCTGCACCACACAAACAATTTATATATATATATATATATATATATATATATATTAAGAGAGATATGGCGAACAAACAGCAGTTTAGGGAGTGTGTCCCTCCCTGCTCGCGTTATTTAACGAGTGGGGATACACACGTTCTTTGTGTTGTTTGTTTGGGAGTGTAGCATGCCCAGTCAGCTCTCGAGGGAGCTGATTGTGAGCATTGCGAGCGTCTGCCATTAAGGACGCTCCGCTCCCGCCGGGCGCTCTTTGAGGAGAGTGGTTTGGTGCGCGCTCCCTGCGGTTTGGGTCCCGCTCTTGCCGAGGCAGAGCGACGACGCGTATCGTGGGGATCGCATATGGATCTCTCAGCGGGGTTAGAGACGGGCTCTGCCTTATCTCTCCCTTCACCTGTGAGATCCAGTGCCTCAGTCCCGTATTCGGAAGCACGCGCTGCGGTTTCTTCCGCTCGGGCTGAGGCACCAGTGTTGCTTCTATCCAGTTCTGAGGAGCTGGATGTTGCTAGTATATATGAGGGAGATGTGGAGGATTCGCCACCTTACACTCCCGAAAGCGATGAGCTAGTGGAGGTATTAACAAGAGCTGTAGAAAAACTCAGCATTGTATGGCCAGTGACTAGACAGGAGTCTGTTTCTAAATTAAAATTAGATGAGAGATTTTCGCCGTCACGAGTGCAACCTCCACGCCGGTGCGTGCCGTCTTTTTTCTTTCCCGATCTCCACACTGAGGTGTCGAAATCGTGGGAAAAACCGGTGTCATATAGAGAAAATGTTTAGTCCCCAGACTTCAACATATTCCAATATTGTGGGGGATAATTCATATGGTTGTTCGGCTATGCCTCGCGTGGTAGAGACGCTTGCGAGTTTTCTCTCCCTCGAGGCTGCGTCATCTGTTAAGGCACCGGCATTACCCACCAAGCCTAGAAAGCTTAGGAATATTTCGTTTTTTGTGGGTAAAGCGTATTCGGCAGCAGGTCATGTCTGCATACTATGTCTATTATGAAAAAAAAAAAAAAACGGGCATACCAGGCTGACCTGCTGAGGGACGTGAGTGAGAGTGAGGAGGTCAGTGCTGACGTGGTTCGCGAACTGCGTCAGGCGGTTGATTTTTCCCTGCGTGGCCGTAGAAAGACATCTGTGGTTAAATCAGACAAATATAAAAGGGAAAGGAAAAGCTTTCCTTTTAGACACTCCTCTCTCCCCCCCTGGGTTTATTTGGCGATGCTGTAAATTCTGTCATCGATAAATTCCAGGAGAAGGAAAAGCAAACAACAGCTTTTAACAAATTTCTCCCTTTTAAAAATTCATGTCCCTGGGACTGCTGGGCGGGAGCAGCCCCGGCCGTCTGCGAGCTCATCACATAGGCGCTGAAGCAGAGTGTCGCGTCTCGTGCTCCCCCTGCTGGACAGTGGGCTCAGCCGCGGCACTCTCAGCCGAAATCTCCCAGTAATAGAACTGATCTGAGGACAGTTATATTAGCTAAGAAGGCTTCGGCTAAGAAGAAGTCCTGGCGCCACGGCGCGCAGGACACTGAGGGTGGTTCCCACCGAGGCGGAAAGGTGTTCACCTCTTTCTACGGTGCCCATTCCTCCTCGGTGCCCTCAGGGGCCCGTTCTGCCAACCCCGCCTTAATGCCGGGGCGCAGACGGTCCCAGCGAGCGATTTCCCGAGGGACGCTCGCTCCCTCTGAGGAGGGTTTCAGAGCGGTTAAACCAGTTGTTCCCTGCCGGTGTGCCGTTACAGGGCGCTGCGTTTGCTGCTCAAGTTACACCAGAGGCCAGTCTCGAGAGACTGGTACCCTTAGTAGAATTTCTGGCAGAGGGGAAAAGCCTTCCAAAAATATCTCATTGGGTCCTGCAGACAATAGAAAAGGATTATGCTATCCAATTCAGGTGTCGTCCACCAAGATTCAGAGGGGTTCTGCCTACAGTGGTGGGCCCCGAGCAGGCTCTGGTTATGTAACAAAAGGTGAAAGCACTCCTTCAAAAGGAGGCTATAGAACGGGTTCCTCCTCCCAGTATGGAGTCAGGCTATTACAGCCGATATTTCATCGTTCCAAAGTAGGATGGGGGGTTGCGTCCAATTTTAGACCTGCGCCTATTGAATCGCTCGGTAGGGAAGCCAAAATTCAAGTTGCTCTCTATCAAGCAGATCGTGTCACAAGTCAGATCCGAGGACTGGTCTGTCACGATAGATCGAAGGGACGCGTACTTCCACATTTCCATCCTTCCACAACACAGGAAGTTCCTGAGGTTCGCCTTCGGGGGCGAGGTGTACCAGCACAGGGTTCTTCCATTTGGCCTAGCTTTATCTCCCCGCACTTTCACGATGGTGGTTCGGCATCGAGATGTCGTTCTCGTTCATATCAGGAAGTAGGGGTTGAGGCTGAACGCAAAGAAAAGTGTATTATCTCCTTCTCAGAAGACCACTTTTCTGGGTGTCGTTTGGGTTTCGGTTTCGATGCAGGCGCGACTCGCTCCGACCCGCATCGCTTCGATTCTCTCAGCTGTGAAACAAGTAAAGCTAGGCCAGCTACTTACTGTAAAACAGTTTTAGAGACTGTCGGGTCTGATGGCAGCAGCGTCCAACGTTATACCTTGCGGCCTGTTGTACATGAGACCGCTACAGTGGTGGTTCAGGACCAAGGGATTCTCCCCGAGGGGAAATCCGCTCCGCACGGTCAAAGTCACGCGGCGCTGCCTTCGTGCTCTGGTCATGTGGAAAGAAACTTGGTTCCTATTCAAAGGTCCTGTGCTGGGTCGCGTGGCGCTAATGGCGGATGCTTCCCTCACAGGCTGGGGGGCGGTCACGAGTGGTCATCCAGCCCAAGGTCTGTCTCAGGACCATCATCTATCATGGCTTATAAATTGTCTAGAGATGTTGGCGGTGTTCCAGGCTCTGAAACACTTCCTAGCAGACCTGAGAGGTCATCATGTGTTAGTTCAGTCAGGCAACACGTCAGTGGTCTCTTATATAAATCATCAGGGGAGCCTGCGGTTTCGCCGGCTTTACAAGTTGGCCCGTCAGATCCTCCTGTGGTCCCAAGGGAGGTTACTATCTCTGAGAGCAATGTATCTTCCTGGGTATTTGAATGTGGTAGCAGACTCCCTGTCGAGGCAGGGGCCGAGGCCGGGGGGTTGGAGTCTCTACCCCGAGGTGGTGGAGCTCCTTTGGTGAGTTTCGGTCGCGCCGAGGTGGACCTATTCACTTCCAAGGTGACCACACACTGTCATCTGTGGTTTTCCATCAGCCATCCAGCCCCTCTGAGGTTGGACGCTATGGGGCAGCCGTGGCCGAGGTCACGTCTGTTCACCTTTCCCCCGATTGCTCTGCTACCTGGAGTTCTGGAGAGGGTTCGCCGGGACGGGGTCAGCCTACTACTAGTAGCCCCGTTCTGGCCGGCCCGAGTATGGTTTGCGGACCTGATTTCTCTCCTGGACGGTTCTCCTTTGGAGCTCCCGGTCAGTAGGGATCTACTCTCTCAGGCGGGCAGCGAGATATTTCACCCCCGCCCAGTACTGTGGGCTTGGCCTCCGAGGGGGCCCAGCTCATGAACTCTGGTCTCTCAACCGAGGTTGTTGAGACCATTCTTCACTCCAGAGCTCCATCCGCGAGGAAGCTTTATGCCTTGAAGTGAAAACTTTTCACTTCTTGGTGTGGAGAACACCTGCAGGACCCGGTTAACGGCCCAGTGGGTGCAGTGCTGGAATTCCTGCAGGAGCGCTTCTCCACAGGGCTATCACCACACTAAAGGTGTATGTGGCGGCACTGGCTGCTCACCACGTCCCTTTCCGTGGAGTTTCTCTGGGGAGACACCCGCTTATAACTCGTTTCCTTCGTGGCACATTGAGGCTGAGGCCAGCAGTTCGTACGAGGGTGCGGGCCTGGGATCTGGCCATCGTATTAGAAGGTCTTTCCCAAGCTCCTCTTGAACCTATCGAAGAAGTTCCTGAGAAGTTTCTCACGTTTAAGACTATCTTTCTTCTTGCTATCTCCTCACTAAAGAGAATCGGTGATTTGCAGGCTCTGTCGGTTTCACCCTTGTGCCTGGAATTTTCGCCTGGCATGGTTAAGGCTTTTTTGCGTCCTAGACCAGGTTACGTTCCCTAGGTCCCTACTAATGTTGTTAGACCTACAGTTCTGCAGGTCTTCTGTCCTCCTCCATTTCTGTCGTCTGACCAGGAGAAACTTAATTTACTCTGCCCTGTTAGGGCGTTAGACGCCTATATCCACAGAACTGCCCTGTGGAGGAAGTCAGAACAACTATTTGCGTGTTTTGGGCCACCCAAGAAGGGGTGTCCCGTGTCTAAACAGAGAATAAGCAAGTGTGTGGTCGAGGCTATCTCACTTGCCTATGAGTCGGCTGGTCAGCCTTCACCTTGGCTGTACGAGCCCACTCTATCAGGAGTATGGCGGCTTCTAAAGCCTTATTGTCAGGAGTTTCCCTCAGTGACGTTTGTGATGCGGCTGGATGGTCTTCACCGCATATTTTCATTAAGATCTATGACCTAGACTTAATTCCTTCCCCTGGGGCACAGGTGCTCTCGCCCTCTGTGCGCTAGTTCTCACATGGCGGTCACTTGGTCCTATGGCTACGTGGGTATTAGCGTTCCCACAGCTTGACGCAGCTCGAGTTCCCTTGAAAGGGAACGTCTCGGTTACGTATGTAACCTTAGTTCCCTGATAGGGAACTAGACGCTGCGTCATTCCACCATACTCCCGGCATTCCCGCTAGCGCTTCCTTCAGGCCTATCAGAAGCTATTGCGCTTGTGTTTATGGGGTGCTTTATAGTTTCCTGGTCGATGACGTCACCCGCCTATGACGTTCCATCTCTCCATTGGGCTGATTCCATACGTGCTTCAGGACGCACAACGCAGGGGCGTTCCCACAGCTTGACGCAGCGTCTCGTTCCCTATCAGGGAACTAAGGTTACATACGTAACCGAGACGTTCTTCGAACTCCCTGCCGTACAGCATGTGGGAAGAAATGGGTTCTCGAGTGATTATGTTTGTAAAGCTGTAACTTTCCAAAAGCTTCCTTCTTTCCTCCTCACATATAAGAAAGTTAGCACATCTCTACTGCATTTATGTTTTTTTCTGGACAGGACATTAAGTTTACAGGCCATATTTAAGTTTAAAAGCCTGAAGTAAATTACAGTGATCTCACACACTCACGCAAAGATTGTTTTGCAGAAACTGCCACAGTAAATCAGGTTTACACTTCTGAGTCTGTTGTCCTACTTTGCTTTATGCAAAATGAGCCTCATATTACAGAAGCACAGCAGAGGCCAATGGCATTTACTGTTCTTGGCAATCGCGAGTAAACATTGTTCTAATACCTGTGAGCATATAGTATATGGAAAACATACCGTTTATTATGCATGATCTGTCTGGAGAATACAGACTGTGGATTGTAACGATGACTGTGACCAATTTCTGAGGATCTCTCGCTCTTATCGTGTCAAAGCCTGTATTTCATATTAAAATGAGACCTGAGGGCTGAAAAGAACATGCTGTCAAAACCTCAGTGTTGGAAAGAGAGACAGGCCACATCGCTTTGATTCCCTCTTTGTTGGAATGCTAATTCAGAGCTCAAAAACAGAGAAAACAAGGCTTGTGTAGGGGATATGTGCATGTCTTCATTGCAGATCCTGGGATAGTGGTGTGACTGTACAGTGATGGCATGAAACGGCAATGTCATGGTTGAAATATACTGTGAAACTGAATTATAACCGTATTCATATACTATAGTCAGTATAGTGTTTACCAGAGGTGTGTAAACATTCAGAACTGGATAATAATGAGTTGGAATTTAAATAAAATTGGCCTCACTGACTCAAATCCAAATTTACTCTCATTGACTATAATAGCTTTCCACCATGGTCTATAAAACTAATTTAATGTTAAGTATACAAGTTTGGGGGTCGGTAAGATTTTGTAATGTTTTTGAAAGAAGTTTCTTGCTCACCAAAGCTGCATTTATTTGACGAATATTCAGTAAAAACAGTAATATTGTGAAATAGTATTATAATGTAAATCAGCTGTTTTCTATATGAATATATAGTAAAGTGTAATTTATTCCTGTGATCAAAGCTGAATTTTCAGCATCATTACTCCAGTCTTCAGTGTCACATGATCCTTCAGAAATCAGTATAATATGATGATTTGATGATCAAGAAACATTTATGATGATCATCAATGTTGAAAACAGTTGTTCTTTGAGGAGTTTATTGTTTTAATGCATCCAAAAAAATCTTTATATAGATTTAAAAAAAAATGTTTTTATAGATATTTCATTATATTAAATATCTACAAATTCTATAATCTGTGAAATAAGTATTATTAAATAAGAATAGAATTGTATTGTAAATTGTATTGAGTTAACTACTATAATTTATTAATATTTAATGTTTCTGGAAATACCTTTTGTGTTCGAATGGGTTACTGTATTCAAATGTAATTCAAAGGTTAAATACTATAATTTATTAATATTTAATGTTTCTGGAAATACCTTTTGTGTTGTGTATTATTGAATGGGTTACAGTATTCGAAGGTAATTAAAAGAATACCATGGTATTACCATAGTAAATTGTTAAAAGGTTTGAGGCTCTTCTTCATCTGACACTCAGTAACTTATTATCAGTCGGGCGCTCCCCGGATCTGTAGTTTGGGAAGTGAGGTCTGTGTGTTTTGGCTGGAGATTTGTTTTTAGCATTAGCATGTGCACCTGTCTGAGCTCGCCACTTCCTCTCTGTTCTCCAAGCCAGATGTTTTATGAATTCCATATTCTGCTGTTTTGATTCATGCGTTTCCCAGACCTGTCTCCTTATTATTCTTTTTCCTTTAGCATGCAACACATTCTTTTTTCATAAGCACACTTTCAAATCCGGCCAGCTCTCACACTCACTCACAACCTGCGTCCCACCTTTGCTTTTTTCAGAAGGTTTATGACTGTAATTAAGAGATGAAGCATATAGCAATGCATGAAAAGTCAGGCAAAAGGAACACAAATTAACTCAACTTATTTATGTGACAATAGCAAGACATTTGAAATGAAAAAAAAAATAAAAAAATGTAACTCATAATAATTAGAGGTACTTGCAAAGGCAAGCATTGTTATTTATATTGCTGATTCTGAACTCAACAATAATCGTACAGTGAAGGTATCAGATGGTGACCACTGCTTTTCTGCACTGAGGAAGAATATTTTTTCCTCCATTGAAATAATTATAGATATGCAGCTGCAATTAAAAAAAAAAATACAAAGGAGGAAATGGACGAAAGATTCAAATGTGAGAGGTTAATCACTCCCTTATTTTGTACAGTTTTTCAGATTTTCACTGTAAATGACATGCCAAAAATGGTGAGGAAACCATTAAGACGGTCTTATGAGGCTTTCAGACCACTTGAGTCCAGCAGGTGTTCAATGTAACAGACATAAAAACACTGTCAGTTTTATTCTGAAGAGGGTTATTCAACAACGAGAAGCAAAGTCCTGTTCATGCGGTGGCCTGGTATTAACTTCCTTCACTAATCTCCAAGACTGAGAACATATATCTGCTAAAGGACTTATTTTGCTGTTAATTTGGTGTTTTAATTCATATAATTCTCCAGTGAGATTATGTCTGTACACTCTTTTTTTGATTGGATTTTCAGCCCCTGAATTTGTATTTCAGCTGTTCCTATAAGATTAGGAGAGAAAACATGTTATCATATGTTCTCTGACACATTGAGCTGTGCTGCTCATATCAGTAATGCGAGTTCAAATCTGTGCAACTCTTGCCAATCATACACTTAACCAAATCAAAAATGTATAGAAGAATAGCAATGAAATATTTATTTAAAGAAAGGAATTGTACATATATTTATAGTGAGGAATGTTGTCACACTATATATATAGCTTTAAAACAAAACAAATAATGAAACAGAAATATATATATATATATATATATATATATATATATATTTATTTTTATTATATTTTATTTTTAAAACATATGTGACAACTTGTCCTGAGCATATATGTATGAAAAATACCCTGTTGTACTAAATGTGCACTTGTAGTGAACTTCAATTAAAAAACTTTTAGATAATATAATAATGAAATAAAAGGCTACTTAAGTGTAATTTTGCAATAATATCTAATTAAGTGTTGTGCTTTAAAGTCCATTTTAAATCATGATGTTTTAATAATCTTTTGTCAAGTTAATATATTTTAAATGTACTAAATTACAACATCATTACAAATATGTAAATATATTTCAATACATCAATTTCGACAGTATCGGCAGGAGAGCGAAATGTAGGGAAGTGGGTTATAAATGAGAAATTACATTAAAGTATATTTTAGTTTACCATAAAGGCTTGGCACTAAATTTGACAGTACATTTTAACTGTATTTCAAAGATGTAGAATTAATTATGAAATTACATATAAAGAAGTATTTACATCCTATTCAAGAATAGGTAAAAAAATCTAAAGTTCAGCTAATTGAATTTAATATAAATTTAAACTATAATACATTTAATTGCAATTACCATTCAATTAAATGTCAAACAAAATTACATTCAGTTATTCAGGCACAAACTTTAGTATCAACTTTTAAAGCATATTATTTCCATAAAAAGTATTCTTAAAAAAAAAAAAGGAAAAAAAAAAGGGTATCCTTGTTCTGGTAACATTTGTGAACTAATCTACTTATTTTAAAGTAGTAATAATCATAATAATCTTAATAATAACTAATAATATTTTGCCTCTCTAAGATATACAGCATTCAGACAGAGTGTGCTTTTAAAAAATAAATAAAAATCATAGAAGTCCTCAGCTGTTTGTTGACGGATCAAATGAGTTGCCTTGGTGACGAGCTCTGAATCCTGCAGTAGAGGTCGGTCCTCTGTTAATGCAGAGCTGAGTGTGTGTGTGTGTGTGTGTGTGTGTGTGTGTGTGTGTGTGTGTGTGTGGAGAGAGGCATCTTCAGGTGAACACAGATGACATACCGCTGTGAGTCCAGGCTGTGGGATTACTGACATGTTTTTATGAGATTTCTGTGTTGTCCTGTGCTCTCTAATCATCCTCCTCTCTTCAACACAGACGGCCTAATTATCCCGTCTTTATCATGGACCGCGTTCCCCTTTACAGAACCTCTTACAGTTGCTCCATCACGAACATGACCCCCGGATTCTGAATCAGAAATGGGAAATGGTCATGTGTTTTGTGCTGCTGCATGTTGAGAAACGGAAGAGAAACTAAAAACCAAGGATGTTCAAAAAGCTACAAGTCAGTGGGTTGGTCTAGTATAGGAAGAATTGTATAATAATGCAGGTTTAGCGTCACGTCCTCCAAACCCTGATCAGATGCATTTCATAAAGGCAGCATATGGAAATTAAAGACTTATCCATTGATGCATATTTCGTTTTTTACTTCTCTTACATAAACGTTGCCCTTTTCTTACAATTGACCTTAAGCTCACATTCAGATCTGCCTCCATCAAATCAACAAATGATTGAAAGAAACAAGTTCCTTCCGTTATTTCTTTTTCAATAATCTGTTTTCTTCAGATATACATCACATTACTCAAGAAAAGATCTGTCGCTACTTCTGTTACATCAACACTTTCAGGAGCATAGACAAAGGATAGGTTTTTGCATTAAACAATAGCTGGACAGAACATAATGGAAGCATTTTTAAAAGTTACAACTATTTTTAGTATATTGTCTTAAAAGCCTGAATGCTCAAGGCGTGAGATGCTGAAAATACAGTAAGATGTGACGCAATGACCAAAGTTGTCCGTCTGTATGTGTACTTTGAGTTTAAAAAGAATTTGAAAAATGAAAGTTACAGAAAAACTCTTTTCTAAATGAAAAACATTTCTAAATGCATCTTTAATCCCCAACCGTTAAAGTAATTAAAGTTCAAAAACAAACAAATTATAGCCTACATTATTACATCCTAACCCAATGCTGCTATAAACACAGCTGGTTTCTAATTTCCTCGTAGTATACGCCGCAGGTTTCTTTTGCCTCTCAGACTTCATATTGAGTGTTTATTTCAGTGATAAGCAATCATCCAAAACTCACAAGCATGTCCAGTTGGAGTGATTTGGATGGACACAGCTGGTCTCAGCACCTGCAGTCTCTGACCGGCCTCGTGTCCCTCAGAAAGCCACGAGCGTAGCATCTGTTTGGCACAAGATCTCGCTGCTGGACAGACGATGACCCCCGCAGACATGAGTGAATGCGGTCTCACATGTAAGCAAAGTCCAAATGAATGTGGAATCGCAAAGAATCTCCAGGCTATTTCTGTGCTCATAAACGTGTGTTGTTGTGTGACCAATATTGAGCTTTTGTGAGTATCTGTGTTCATGTTTGTCCTCATCCACCTCCTGAGAATGAACCACAGCTAGTATTTCGAGACTACCAATGATTCAGTTGTTGGTGAGTATTTTTTACATTTAAGTACATACATTTGTAAATCTACTTGATTAATCTGTAAAGACTTTTATAAGAAAGCCATAGGTTTATCTCTGCAAAAAGTATAAACACTGTGACTCCGGAGCTATGAAAGCATTGTTTTGTTTGTTTAACCCAGCAACAGCTCAACCAATGGGATGAGTTGGGGGCGGAGCTTGGTGTGTGTCTAACCAATAGCAGACAGGAGGGGAGTTTGAGAAACCTGTCTGAAAACAGTCACAGTGGCAGATCAGTGCTAATGCTTAAAGGGACAGTTCACTCAAAAATTCAAATTTTGTCATCATATATTATTATTTTATGTTTCACAGAAGAAAGTCACACAGTTTGAGGGCGAGTAAATGAGAGTGAACTACCCCTTTAATGTTTGTTCGGCGAACAATATTGCCTTCTGCAAAACTTAGCAGCTATGTAATATAGCAAAAGGCATGTGTGTGGTGAAAACATTTTAGAAAATAGACATCTCACACCATTAGAGAATAGGTGCTTGAAAAGATTACTGGATAACATTATCATGAGACATAAATTGCCTTTCGTTTTCCATTTGGCCAGAGATTTTCCTGATTTTCTTTCCTCACCTTACAGAAAGCGTGATTGAAATGATGATGGCTAAAATGATGAACAATTTCCTATAAAACCCACATTATGGTTTGAATCACAATGTCTGCTTAAATACATTGATATAGGTGAGTGAGAAGGATATCTAAATATAAGATATGATTGAAACTACAACCGTAAAAACAGCCTAATTTGACACCTTGTTTTTTTATGCTGTTTAGACTGAATTTCCCAGGTAAAAAAGACGTACTATTAAATGTATTAAAAGTGTACTTGAGTATGTTTTTAGTACAATACAAATATACTTTAATGCATTTTTAATACATTTAACAATACGTCTTTTTCACTCATGGTGTTGACATTAATCCGAGTGAACAGTGCTTATTACACGTGTAAATGGGGCTCAACATTTTTGTGTTTCAGGTGATTCAAACAAAATTCGGTGGTTGAAAATGCTTATGACCACCTCAAATTTGTCGTGTAAAAGCTAATCCATCTTCAAAACAGTAGAGCGCCTAATCATCTGTCAATCCACACAGCTACAACAAGGGATTCAAACATTTAAAAGCATCAAAAGAGAATGGCTGTCTGATCCAAACATTTTGAAAAGCCTATAAAGTCTCCACTGGACATGCAAAGTTCAAATAATATTGGAGCTTGACTAAAATAGCAATTAGCGAGTCACATTTGGGATGAGATAAAAAAAATTATAATAATACATTTATTTGAAAGAGTGTGTCACCTGTGCTTTTTCAAAATTGGGACATGGCTGGACTTGGACCTGCATCACCCATATGGGTGTCAAGACTCAATGGAAACCACATACTGTATGCTAACCACCGCAACACAACTATACTGACGAGTTTTTGACAGCTGCATCAGTCCGTCCTTTCAGCAAGCATCAGCTGGAGGTTTCCAATGGATTTCCTGCTGGGGGTTCGTTGATTGTTCGCTTTAAGATGTGAGCGGGTGGGATGGTAATGGAGTGGAACTTAAAACAATCTCACAAAACAACTCGAGATGAAGGGAAAGAGGCGAAGAAGTAGTAGTGCAAAAGAGAGAATGGTAGAATGGACGTAAGCAGGTATTGAGTCTTTCCTCTACAATCGCTGGGCGTCATGTGTAGCAAGCATATTACTTAAACCCAAAATTAAAAATATCACAATAGTGTAACATTTTTTTAATGAATACTAGCATGCCATTTGTCAGAATTGTTTTGTTCATTAAGCCTTTTAAATGAAAGTGCAATAGAAGCTTGTACTGCATGTTGCTAAATGTTCAAATGCCATCGGCCCAGTTTGTAGTGTTAGCTGACTTGTGAAAAAATTGCCCCAATTTAGGCCAAAACCATAAGGTTTTTACAGTGCTGGAACTACTTAAGGGACCTTGCTTTGGATCTTGTGGGTGTTTAGCACAAAAATAGAGTTTTTCAGTTAATGGAATGTCCTTGTGATGTTGAAATTGCATTCTATGCATTTTTAATTGTTTTGAATTAATCATTAAGAGTGTCCACTCAAAACCCACTAAAGAGAGACTCCATTGGGTCTATACCGTAAAATACATTACGGCATATTAATTTGTCTAATGGGTTTTGCATTGTTCCTCAATGGATCATTGTAATATCACTGGATATAAAGTGGCTGAAGTTACTTTTCCTCTAGATCTTTCACTATCTGTAATTGGGTGTAAATATGGCGGTCTTCAAAAATGCACAAGGGCGGCACATGGCCATTCGGAAAATTCCTGAAATAACAGTGTGCAAGTGGGAAGGGGTGTCTGGTCCAAAAACTATGTAGTGTGAACAAATTGGAAATGTTGGGCAAGAAATCTAGCCAAAGTCACAGTCATATTCAGTCAATGGCCTCCAGAGAGAGTCCAGCACTGGCAGAGAGCAACCAACACACATGGTTAGTTGCATAAAATTTGTTGTTTTGAGATCAACACCTTTGAAATCTCACCTGCTTGTTTTTGTGCCAGATTCACTATTGAATTTATGAACAAGACTAGCCACTGCTGCTATCCATACAAAGTTTTGTGTGTGCAAACAGTCACACACAAGAGTATTCAGGTAAACTCACTTACACTGAATTGGCTACAAAAATACAGCACACTTAAACCTGCTGTTGGCGATATTATGTGCCTCTGCAACTTATCCTACTCGCACCTCATGAGAGACATGGGAGGCAAGCGCACTAACAAGGACACTAAAGACTTCAGCCTCTAGCTAGTGCGCCTCTTGAGGCCATGGGAGTGAGGTTTACTTGCACAGCTCCGCTACTCACCCCTGTAAACCTCAATCCCAGCCGGGTCACGGCACCAACGTGACTGCTCTGACAGAAGCTTTAAAAGTGATTTTACTTTTGCACTGATGAGTGACTTACAACAGTATGATTTAATTGCAAACTATTAATTTATGTCATAACAGTTTGTGTACTTTAACTGTGTTTAGTTTTAGATGGGTTGATTTATTATTTGTTCTCCTGGACTGTGCTTTTCAATAACTTGTGTGTGTGTGTGTGTGTGTGTGTGTGTGTGTGTGTGTGTGTGTGTGTGTGTGTGTGTGTGTGTGTGTGTGTGTGTGTGTGTGTGTGTGTGTGTGTGTGTGTGTGTGTGTGTGTGTAAGAGAGTGAGTGTGTGTCACAAGCTTTTTGGGTTTTCTGCTGTTAAAAGACTTTCATACAGAAAATACTTTTTCCGTAAAAGACTTTTCATATATATATATATATATATATATATATATATATATATATATATATATATATATATATATATATATATATATATATATATATATATATAATTAGAGTACATTACAGTTAATTTTCAATTACAGTTTTATGAATTAAAAAAAAGCTTGTAAACATTTCTTATTGAAATTAAACTGTTAAACATGAAAGTATTATGCAATCATTTCAGACATTTATCGTAATATTGAACTGTTTTGGCATAAAGTTTTTTTTTTTAAATTGAGTCTAGAACCCTAGAGCTCTATAAAGAACCCCACTGAACATTTAATTCTAAGAGTATATCATTTTTACACTCTTTTACTGTTAAAATTTATTTATTTAAAAAGCACAAATTTACAACATGCCAAGTATCATGTAAAAAACAATGATATGGTAATAATACAGTAACCAATTATTTATCAAAGTACCATGACACTGTATTATTTGATGTGATCACTATACCTTGGTAGTACTGTAGTACTATATATATATATATATATATATATATATATTTTTTTTTTTTTTTTTGGTAAAGGTTGCTCTAATCTCGTCCCTGGCCTACTTCTTTCTTTCAGCCCCTGAAGACCTTGGACTTCACCATCCATGCACTCTTCCTCTCATCTCGTTCCAGTATTATCACTTTTTTTCCCTTTGATGTCACTGGGCAGAACGTGTGGAAACATCCCTTTTCATTTGCATTTCCAGTTCTGAGAAGCTGTCAAAGGCCATTAGCTGAGTTTCAGAAGAGCTGGGAGGAATTATCTTACGCTACTGAGTGTCATGGTTGTCTGGTTCCGGCCCTCATCTTGCAACAAGCGCACAATCTTGTCCACTAATAAAACCAGACAACCCCTGGCAGACCTGAGCCCAAAGCGACCGAATCAATTGATCGTGGCAAGGTCAACATGAAAGCAGCTACTTTCATTTACAAAATGGAGAAAAGAATATGACGGCAGTAATATCATAATAGAGCTATGATAATTTGGCCCAGCCTTTGTCAAATGATAGCTGCAAAATTGGGTAGTTTTGGCCCGGTTAGTGTGGGTTTCATATCACCCTTCAAACAGTTGAAAGCCTTGGATCTGATCTCACATGAAACATAAGTTATGAGGAATTAGGTCGAATACACTAAAAAAGCTTTAAATTTAAGTAAGAAACCAATACCACATCAAACAATGAGAGCTTGGAGGAATTCTTTCCATTTTCATGTACTTTCCCCCCTCAGAACTGGCCGTGATATAATGACGGATGGCCCGGTTCTGGTTTCAACGCCGCTCTGATTGGTAGCAGCTTTATGGAAGCTCAGTTTATCAGACTCTTGAATGAATTGCACTAATATATTAAGCGAAAGCCTGTAAATGAATAGAGGCAATTCAATTGCATATCTATCACTACTCTGAGCACCTGTAATGATACCTGTATAATGAGGCGTATATTGACATGATAATTGTCTGGATTCAATTAAGGGAATAATTCCAAACCCGTGCAACAATAATTAATACACTCTCTTTCTTCCTCGACAGCCACCCAGCAGACAACTATTCACCAGCTAACATTTATATGAGAGTGTGTCCGAAGGGAAGGGGGTAATTGAAAATAAATTATATTGTGGATAAATAAATTTAAGCCTGTTTTAGGACCATTGTTATTTTGTGAAATTTTTTCTTATCGATCTTATTTTCAAAGGTGCTTTTCATTGGATTTTCATACATTTTGTATATTATATATAGCATGCATTAAAAAAAATAAAAGCAGTACAGCACTGAGATGGTGTATAAACACTTTACAATTGATATTAGGGTTGTGTTAATAGACATGATGTCACAATGAAAAATAAATATTAATGGTTCTACAATAGGTTTCATTTTCTTTAAGCAAAATTACATGCTTGCAAGATGAGTGATGTATTGTGCAATTAATTCAGCTCTGAACCCATTAACATACAGATGATTTCAGTCTATTTTTAAAAGCGTTATACTTTGCTTTATAGCTTGAAAATATCCCATTTATTCACTTCACTGATAGAATGATCAGCAACAAAAATGTAAACAACGGAGATGTTGTTATTTTTCATATTAATTGTGATTGGCTTCCTGTCTTGCCTATATTTGCATACTGAGCTGTGATTGATTTATTTAACCATCTGTAGTAGATTTAAACCAACGTATAAATAGCAACAGATAGCATTGTTTAAGTGCACATAGTGACAGATGTTATTCACACAAAGTGTCAGTTTTATGCTATTTGATTTAAAGGCGAATTGTTTGAGCAATGGTGGGTGGAGTTAAAAATAGCCTTAAGGTCACAAGATCGGGTATTTGCACATAGTGTAAATATAGACAAAGCTTCTTTTTCAAACTCTTTCAAAGGTCTTTTTCTTTTTTCTTTCGGTTTTAAGACTTTGAGTTGAAATATAACTTTGTTGACTATGCGATCGAGGAAATCAATTTCCATGCAGAGAATAACTAGAAAAATGTACATTTACTATACAAATGTTCATGTTCCAAGTGTGTATCTGCACGTTAAAGATAATAAATCGCAGAGGAAATGTGAGTTGTTACACATTAAGATCTCACCCTCCTTTCCTTCTCTCCTGACACTTTCCATGGGCAGGGTCTCCGACTGTCAATTCCAGCCAGCAGTGCTGAAAACCAGGCGAGCGTTGCTTGTTTTGGCCAGGTCTCTGTATTTTCTCAGCTGAAGCCACAGAATAGTTTGGATCAGAAACAGCCGGACCACTGAGGAGCTGCTCCACTGTAATAAGGCAAAAGAATAAGACCGGCGTTTTCCATGCTCCAAAAGCTGCCTGCAACACGATGGCGGTGGATTGATGAAATCATTTGTCAGCCATACTCAAGAGCTGAAACATGATATGTGGGATTTTGTGCTCGTAGTGGTTCGCTTTCATTCATAGCCTCTTCTCCAGCAAAGATGACAACAGAATTGGGTCTTTTGTTGCCACTTACAATGGATGAAAGGATGTTGTGGCAGAGAGAAGCTAAACATGGTTAGCGGTCTCAATGCCAGCGCTGATGAGATGGTGGCTTATTTTGACAGAGTTTAGTCTCACGAACTGGCAGCCCTCCAACTAATACTCTCTCGTTAGGCGTCTACGTACACCTGCGTACCGTATGCCTGCATCTAAAGGTGCTTTAGTTTCAATTCTGCATCTTCTTCTCAAAGCAAGATGGAAGAGATGCTCCTCCTGCTTACCATCTAGAAGATTCAAAACGTTGAACAACAGAGAGCTTTGATGCCGGCGTGTCACGATGACAGTGCCGGCATCTTCCGTCTTTGATTAATTTTCTGTAAGTGGGTTATTCTGACACGCTGTGTGAAGAGGAATTGCATCAGTCTCATTGAAGTTCTCTTTGAAAAGCATAAGTTTCATTCGCAACTGCAAACATGCGAATTAGGGGATCGGGTGGGAGAGCGAGTCGAGAGACAAAAGAGAAACGGGAACAAAGAAAGAGCGAGAGACGAGGGTTGTAAATGCGAGCAGAAATGTGGGAGTTTGGGATATTGGGAGGAGGTGTGAGGGAGTGAAGTGGCAGAAAGGATTGTGGGACGTGGAGGTGTGAAAGGTGTGAACAGAAATGGAGGTCTTGGCACAGAGTTTGACGGAGTCAGAGATGAGAAGAGGCAAGGAATGAAAGAGAAACACATTGTAGGTAGATTAATGGTGAGGGTGAAACTCAAGAGAGAGAAAGAAAATCTTTCATTTCCATTGCATTTTCTCCTTGAACCTTTCCTTTTTTACACTACACTATTATCATATGGAATCAGAAACTGTTGATAATACTTTATATATATAAATTCTTTCTGAAACATATATATATATATATATATATATATATATATATATATATATATATATATATATATATATATATATATATATATATATATATATGTTTCAGAAAGCATTTTATCACACAGAAGCCAACAATATTAGCAGTACTGCAGTTGAAAATGTAAAGAGCATAATGGTGAAAAAAAAAAAGTATCAAGGCTTCCAGAAACATATGAATCAGCACAACTGTCATTGGTTTCAACATTAATAATCATAAATGTTTCTTGAGCATCAAATCATCATATTATAGTGATTTCTGAAGGATCATGTGACACTGAAGACTGGAGTAATGATGCTGAAAATTCAGCTTTGATCACAGGAATAAATTGCACTTTATATTCACATAGAAAATACCTATTTTAAACTGAAATAATATTTCACAATATTACTGTTCTTAATGCATTTTTGATCAAATAAACGCATTCTCTGTGAGCAGAAGAGACTTTTTTCAAAAACATTTTTTAAAAATGTACCAACTTTTAAACACTATTATATCTACTTATTTAGTATGATTAATAGTCATGTGATCAATGATTTAATTAAATGATATACTTGATCAGAATGTTATTAATTTATTGTTTAAACTAAAAGAATAATGATTAAATTGTAAGGATAATGATTAGTTTAGTTGTTGAAGTCCATCTTAAACTGACTGAGACAGATCAGTACATTTTACTGGCTGATGATGATGATTATTTTTATGTTGAATGGTAATTTTTGCTACTGCATTTTAGACAAACAAACACTTTTTACCAACAAGTTAAAGTAGCATGCAATCATCATTTGGATTTAAAAAAAAAAAACTTTCTAGGATAAATTAAAATATACAATTGTTGCCATTCAGTACAATAAGAATATAGAGCTAAACAAATGAGGATTGCATGATAATTTATTTTTTTGGAAGAGGAGGAGAAAATATTGTGACTTTAAAGACATAATTTGTGGGTTTTAAAAAAAAAGTAAAAAAAAAAAAGAATAGACAAAAGTTTGAAGAGAGACAGAGAGAGAGACAGAGAGAGAGTGAGTGTGTGTGTGTGTGTGTGTGTGTGTGTGTGTGTGTGTGTGTGTGTGTGTGTGTGAGTGAGTGAGAGAGAGAGAGAGAGAGAGAGAGAGAGAGAGAGAGAGAGAGAGAGAGAGAGAGAGAGAGAGAGAGAGCGCTCTGGGACTCTTCCCTGAAGTGGCTGTGGGAAGAGCAGCTGTGGCAGCAGAATAAATTTCAATACTGATCAAGTCTCACTAATAAATAAGACTGTGAATCAGAGCACCTGTGCCGGCTCTCCAGCGTGACTTCACACGAGCGTCAGACGAGGATGAGCTGATTATCCCAAACCTGAAACAATCACATTTAACATTGTATCTTCAGAGCTCTCTCTTTCAGCCTTGCTGGAATCACACGCGGCAAGAGGAAAAGGCCACTCACTTCAGTGCAAAACAGATGAGAAAGCAACCGAGGCCTTGGTTCGGGAGCCGATGAAGAGCAGAACATAAGAAGACAGTGTAAGATTTGCTCCAAAAATACTCCCTCGTATCTTTGATAAGGCCATAGCATTTGAAATAGCATAAAAAAGACTAAATGAATAATATGAAATCCAACAGATCACAGGGACTTCTCTATATTGCTGTTATGATGAAGAAATGATGAAGATACGAAGAACTTGGGCTGAAGATAGCAGACGTTTACCAAGATTTCTGATCTCTGATTGAATGAGCCACATTCTTTTAGCAATATGGGGAAAACACCCCTTATTAACAATAAAATCATAGGAACTTCTCCATGCTTATCATCATAAAAAAAAAAAAAGTCATAAAAAGTCAATACATCTATATATGGAAGTTTGTTTCCGCCACAGAATAAAATGTTTTAAAATATAATTGCGACTTTTTATCTCGCAATTCTGACTTTTTTTCTATCGCAATTTCGAGTTTATATCTTGCAAATCTGACTTTATATCTTTCTCTAAATTGTGAGATATAGTCCAATTATTAGGGAAAAATACTTTTTTTTTCTCAGAATTGCAAGTTTATATCCCAATTTTGGCTTTATATCTCCCAATTGCGTGTTATAAAGTCAGAATTGTGAGATATAAACATGCAATTCTGAGGAAAAAAAGTCTAGAATTATGAGATAAAAAGTCGCATTTACCTTTTAATTTATTTTATTCTGTGGTGGAAACAAGCTTCCATTTCTATATGCAAACGCATATAGAAAAACTAAAATCAGCTTCTGCAAACTGAGCTAAACAATGGCGAGAGTCAATGCAAACGTATTTACACATGAACTTCTAAAAACTTTCATATCTGGGTCATTGGGAACTTATTAACTTAATAAACAGCAAATGTACTAAAATGTACTTTAATTACACCAACAAATCAACCAGAAAATAACACAAAAAATAACATGTCAGAATGAAAATGAAGCAGAAAGGCATTCAGCAATCCCAGATGACTCCAAACCGCATCGCAGCATCAAAGGAGAGAGGCATCCTTTTCAAAACATGATGGCAGACTCGAATTTCTGGGTTACAAATTAACTATGTAAATATCTTTGCTGTTAGCAATCATACATGCTTCCATCTGTGCATCGAGCTCTCTGTAGTTTCCTCTGAACATCATCCGATGGGCTCCAGACCTCTCGCTTCCGGGAGTTACAGTTCCTTCCTCATTCATAGGGAAGGCGAGGAGAGCGGCTCTTCTATGTCATTAAACTCGTTCGGCAAATTCAACGAGCTCGGCTAATGAGAAATTCTAATTAATATTCTCATTAGATTTTTTTATATAATTGCCAGCACCCTCTGATTATGGAGCAGGAGGGTATCGCACACGACACAGGCACAATAGATACCAGATAAAGATTACTGTAATGTTCAGGCACTAAACAAGTTCAGCTATCGTGCTAATTACAATATGCTTTGATGATAAATACATGCCTTCAGTCGACTCATTAAGCTCTACGCCGGATTATTTTCCGTGGTGCTAAGTTTACTACCCGTGCGGCGGAACTGTGTGCATTTGTTTATTCTTATTTATTATTTGTTTGTGGGATGGGAGGATATTCACAACGAACAGGGAACACAAAAACAAATGATATAAACATGTTTCAGGCGTCTCTGATAGCCTAACTATGACTTTCATGACTGTGGTTTAGTACACTTTTATATGGAAGCTTGTTTCCACCACAGAATAAAACATTTTAAAAGATAATTGTGACTATTTATCTCACAATTGCAAGATATAAAGTCAGAATTGTGTGTTTTAAAGTCAGAATTGTGAGATATAAATGCACAATTGCAAGAAATAACTCGCAATTCTGTCTTTATAACTCGCAATTCTGTCTTTTTAACTCGCAATTCTGTTTTTAACTCGCAATTCTGTCTTTATAACTCGCAATTCTGTCTTTATAACTCGCAATTCTGTCTTTAACTCGCAATTCTGTTTTTAACTCGCAATTCTGTCTTTATAACTCGCAATTCTGTCTTTATAACTCGCAATTCTGTCTTTAACTCGCAATTCTGTCTTTATAACTCGCAATTCTGACTTTATAACTCGCAATTGCGACTTTACATCTCGCAATTCTGTCTTTATAACTCGCAATTCTGTCTTTATAACTCTCAATTCTGTCTTTATAACTCTCAATTCTGTCTTTATAACTCGCAATTCTGTCTTTATAACTCGCAATTCTGTCTTTAACTCGCAATTCTGTCTTTATAACTCGCAATTCTGACTTTATAATTCGCAAATGCGACTTTACATCTCGCAATTCTGTCTTTATAACTCGCAATTCTGTCTTTATAACTCGCAATTCTGTCTTTATAACTCGCAATTCTGTCTTTAACTTGCAATTCTGTCTTAATATCTCGCAATTCTGTCTTTATAACTCGCAATTGCGACTTTATATCTCGCAATTCTGTCTTTATAACTCGCAATTGCGACTTTATATCTCGCAATTCTGTCTTTATAACTCGCAATTCTGTCTTTATATCTCGCAATTCTGTCTTTATATCTCGCAATTCTGACTTTATAACTCGCAATTGCGACTTTATATCTCGCAATTCTGTCTTTATAACTCGCAATACTGTCTTTATAACTCGCAATTGCGACTTTATATCTCGCAATTCTGTCTTTATAACTCGCAATTCTGTCTTTATATCTCACAATTCTGTCTTTATAACTCGCAATTCTGTCTTTATAACTCGCAATTCTGTCTTTATATCTCGCAATTGCGACTTTATATTATAAATTCAGAATTGCGAGATGTAAATTTGCAATTGTAAGAAAAAAAGTCAGAATTGTGAAATATAAAGTTGTAATTACCTTTTTTATTTTTTAGATATTGGGGAAAACAAGCTTCCATACATTTAGCTACACTTATGTGGCATTTTATTTAATCAAGTGTGCATTTAATACAATTCAGCACACTTCTTTTTCTTTTTCTTTTTCATGCCTTGTTCCAGTAGGTCTGGTTAGGTTTGTTCAAATCCCTAACCTTAAATATAATAAGCTGTATTCGTTATCCCTGCCTAATTAAGGTATTTCTTCTGAGCTAAAAGAATGAATGCACGAGAAAGAAATGTGCCTTAAGTAAAACCGAGATATGAACGTGGGGTGTTTGAGCAGTGAAAGGAATTCCTGTCCCGCATTCCCGTCTGAGCTGACGTTTGATTGACATGCGACTTCAGCAGGGATTCAGCCTGAGGAATGTGTCCGAACACAAAGAGCCCATTCCTCCCCAGCTAGAAAGTGTGTATTGATCATGTGCGTGAGAGGTACTCGTGGTTTGCCATTAGTTCACATTAGTTAGTTTAGAGAGAAAACAGTTTGACCGGTACGGTATTTTTCAATAAAGAGACCTTTTCATTATTAACAACCCCTGAAGAGCAGTACTTACACTTGATATTGAGGATATTGATACAATCTCTACAGCATACAGCCGAAAACTCATGACACTGCTCATAAATAAATAGCTAAATGTTAGTTCATGTGGATCTTAAAAGTAGAACCAACCCACAGGACCAAAAAATCAACGACAAAAAAATCAGTTGTTTCTCCTAGACAGTAAGGAGATCTTTTACTGAAGTCTCAATAATGTCTCAAAATATGCTCCAGTGTTATTTTAGTATTAGTTTAATAATATTTAATACTATTTTGAAATAGCTTTTATTTTTATGCTCAGTTTTTCGTTTAAGTTTTAGTCATATTTGCTTTTGCCATTTTTATTTTATTTTATTTTATATGTATATAATTTTCAGATATTTCAACATGTTTTTACATTGCTTTAATTTATCAAAAGAAGTTAAGCAATTATCAACTTTTTTAAGTTATACAAGTCAACTAATTTTTTTAAGTCAGTTTAATGTAATTTACGTTAAAATGACTTAAACATCCAAGTTGATTGTACTTAATTTAAGACAGCAACTTTTTTTTTTTTTACAGTACACACACACACACACACACACACACACACACACACACACACACACACACACACACACACACACACACACACACACACACACACACACACACACACATTCATAATATAGCTCTGTACTGTTACTGAATGTCAACAATTGTCTCATTTATGCCTTATTTTTCAACAGAAACATCTCAGACAAAGTTTGGATCCAAAATCAATAAAACAAACATTTAACTTGAATTGTACCACATGAACTTTTACTCTCCAACAAACAAACCCTGATATCCTTTTCTGTCTACATTGTGGGCTTGAACAAGATTAGGATTAGTTTATTATTATTATTATTATTATTATTATTAATGAGCTAATTATTAAAGACCTCATAAATGAAGGTTGTGTAAACTCCAGAGAATTTACACAAAATATAGCATCACAGAGAGATATATTCATAAATACATGACAAAAAAAATTAACTTTGCCACATTAACGCTCCAAATCGAGATGATTCATTCTGACCACACGCAAGAGCACATCCAAACTGCCCACACAGCACTGAGCGTTTTCACTGCAGAGAAACTCATGCCTCGCAGCTGAGCAAACTCAGTGAGATGACAGGCTGTCGGGTCACGCCTGATGCCTGCCAACCCCATGCCCAAATGTGCCATTTCCAAATGGTACAAGTGATACCACGGCCTGCTCCTTGGTGCTCCGATAATGGCAGTAGCATCACGACTCCCAATACCCCGATCCAGACCTCCTCCGGCTGTGTGTATGCATCTAACGCTCCTTCATCATACAGTCAGCGAAAAACAGATGGGCACTACACACTTCATCTGGACCCCGGGGAGCCACAGGCACCCTGATAACACCCGTGGAGGAGAGCCAAGCCTCTGAGAAACGGGCTGAGCTTGTGTTGAATACAGCATTTGGCTTGTTTGTATTAAAGATTAAGTTCTGCTTTTTCATAGCTTTGGTGAAAAGAGGAGAGTGATTAGACACTGCATAAAGAAGATTCGATCTCGGAGCTGTCATCAGTCTGAATTTAGAGCCAAAATAAGCAATAAACGGTGAACCGAGCCACTTGTATTAAACAGGCCTCAAAGGAGCGACGGTCTACTTTTTTTGTGCAACTCTAAATATTTTATCGATTTGCATTTCATTTGATCCATTCCTGCATTTAATTTGTCTAATCCTGGAGTATGTTTGTCTGCTGCTTTGTAGTTGCACTGCACACAAATAAATAAATGTATTTCGGGAATTGTATGTTTCTCTTGCTTCCAGTTATAATCCGTTGAAGGTTGTGTTAGGTTATCTTTCCTCTTTCTTGCTGCAAAGCTTTCCCTCCAAATGTTCCAGCACGACATTTTCCTGCTTTCTTATGTGCCGATTGTGTTTATCTGGTCCAGCGTGTCAGTTTGTTACAGAGGCAAGCTGTTTTGCATTTGCCCTAATACACAGTGCATAAATATTGGATTAAATAAACAAATCCAGGGGCTAAGGGGATGAATGGTATCAGAAAGTGGGCCTCTGGAGCCAGGAGGAACGCCACGGTCGCAGGGTGTCGCAAGCTTGGCACATGAAAAGGAAATGAGGGAGAAAGCGAAGGAAGAGAGGGAGAGAAATGAAATGGCGGCTAATCCCCGCGTAGCGTTATCTCTCAGGTGTTTTGCAAGCTTTGCCATGTGGAAACTTTGAAACCAGGCCAAGCTTTCATCTGGAGTCTAGGGTGATAGTCTCTTTCTCAGAGAGAAATTTGGCAATGACCTCAAATAACATTCATGCACTCATAGAAAACCTCATCTTCATAAGTAAACAGTCAAACAATCAGTCTTTACCAGCTCATTAAGAGTAAAACCGCCTACCAGTTATTGACCCAGTCAGCCTTTAATCCAGAGTTTGCTGTATTCGCCCAGTCTATGCTTCACGCAATGAACATTCGAGAGAAATGTTTTGAATATGCACATTTTAAGCAGTAGAACACAGAGTGAGTCTAACATCATCACTGTGATTGATTTGACCACAGAAAAGTTGCTAAAGACATCCTAAATAACACACAATATTTAATTTCTTCTTGAACAATTTGCAAACTAAAGGAAAGAAAGAATCAAAAAGACAAATTTAAAATATAAGTTTTAGTATCTACAATTCCTTTCACAGTAGTTCCCCACACTTGCATATCCAAGTTAAAGGAATATTCCAGCTTCAAGTTAAACTCGACTGGCATAATGCTGATCAGCAAAAAAAATTATAATTAAGACTTGCTTTACAAAATGCAAAAATCGGGGTTGCAATGATGCACTTACAATGGAAGTGAATGGGGCCAATCAGTAAACGTTAAAAGCAACAAGACAGAAGGAATATGTGTTTGTATGATTTTAATCTAAAAATACTTTACATTTTTGGAGTAAAATTGCATCCAGTTTTACAACTTTGGCAATATCATTATTTACTGCTCAAATAATACATATTTATAACAGAAGAATCATTGTAAATACTTTTAGGTAACGCTTTACTTAAAGCCTTTATATATAATGCAGTTTTAATACATTATGCCTTATAATGCATTGTATGATCATTGTATGAAAATTGTAACCGCAGGTATAATGCATTATACATAAATGCTTTAAGTAAAGTGTTACCTATAATAAGCTTTAATGTCTGTTTATAAATCCTCCATCCCATTAACTTAATTGACCTTGAGTGTTGTCTTTTTAAAAGAAAACAAGGCACTAATCAAGTAATTATTTTATTTATTATGTTTTATTTTTGGCAATCAACACAACAGCACAAAGGCTGTCAATTTACAGCAATTTGTACTGAACCCAGAATAGGGTTCTCAGAGTGACTCAGAGTGTTCATATTGTCAGCGATTTATAGTGACAAAAAAATTTGAGGCATCAGAAGTGACAGAGACCATTGATCCAACAAAGTTCAACTTTATGCAAATGTCAATGTAATACAGCAACTATTAATGGGAGTGCGTACAGTGAAGCTCACATCATCCACTGTCCTGATACAGTCCAGTACTGACATAGTCCAGTAGCAATAGCTTCTAGAAACCATAAATTAGAACGACATGGCAACCTCTAGCGATTGAATTGCTGTCAATGTGAACGCCTCTTTGCTAGCTTGAAAATAAAAAAATCCTAAATCACTCTGAATGACTATTGAATATGTGTGGATTTTCCAGCCTCTTAGCTCCCAGTAAATGTCAGCACATCCAGTTGGTGACCTGAGCTCCTGGGCTTCATAAATGCGAGCGGGGTGAGTGAGTGTGTTAGAGGGTGGGCTTCTGTGCTGGAATCTGTGGAGTGCCATTGTGCATCAGGTTTAAGAGAGCACTGAAAGAGAGCTGACAGTCTCACCCCAGGATACCTGAACGCCTCTTCCCTCTGAAATGCTCTAATACTCCACAGAGAGAAAAAGACGGAGCCACTGGCTTGGTTTGTCCGCTTGGATGACCTTTCACTGGGCTCACCAATTCACATTTTCAATGTGTATGATTTCCCTGCTCATCTCTCTCATTTCTTGCATATCAATTTTTTTTGTAGCAGAGAAGTGCCCCAGGGGTAAATGTTCGGCCCTATGTCGTTCCCAGTAATGCTAAGTAAATAAACCTGGTTATTTAAGCAATATCAAAAGTGCTGTACTGAATAACACCACAGCTGTCACAGCTGTAGTGGAGTGGTTCGACAGCAGTTTACTTTTGCCTGTTCAAAGCGATGTAATCACTACATGTTTTCAAGCTCCACCCTGAGTTTTCCCATTTCCTGTTTCCCACTCTCTGGGGAACAAAACCAACGTTCATTTCAAGTAAAAGTCAGTTTACTCAGCAGCCATCTTTGTCTCTGAGCAGCTATTTTAGGCATGAAAAACCAACGCTTGAATCTGCTTGAATGGGGAAATACTGAAATCTCGGGTCCGATTCTCACTATTAACTAGTTGCTTATTAGCATACATATTACTAGGATATCGGCTGTATATTAGTACTTATAAAACACATATTAATGCCTTATTCTGCATGACCTTATTCTACATTTCTAATCCTACCCAATACCTAAATGTAAATCGTGAATTCAGACATGTTTTGTTTCCTGTAGTGATGCTTGTGTTTGCGTACTTTATCATATATGAAGTGCATAAGCTAAAATATTTGTCAAATACACAATTTGATGTTTTTATGTAGCAACTGAAACAGAATCCACCAAGAGCAGCATAAATTAGGGTCTGGCATTTTTTTGGGGTGGCGCAAATACCAGTAAATTGACTAGATTCATTTAAATACTCTCCTCCCATACATTTTGCATCTGAATGGGAATCTCCAACAAATGCTTATGAAATAAGGTCAGCAGCAAAAATAACCCTGTCCACGCCTTTTCAGCGCTAATTATTCACTGCGTGTCTTTAGTGAATCCAGACGTTTTTTGAATGCCAAAAGAGAGTTTGCACTGTTAGTAAATCTGGCCCAAAGTGTTTGTACAAACAGTAAAGAGTGATTGTTGCATAATTTACATTACAATACTGCTGTGATCCTTACCTAAAACCTCTCAAAGTATATATATATATATATATATATATATATATATATATATATATATATATATATATATATATATAATTATTATTATTTTTTTTACAATTACTCATAACTGGGGCCTTAAATAATGCCTGGTTCTTTCCAAGTATATATACTTTTAGGATTGGGTTGCACAAAGGATCTTGAAAAATTAGGTCTGGCAATAAAAACTAGACCAAGAAGCCTGAGGTCCTGGAACTACCCCAAACAGCTGGCTATCAGGTGTCCTTCATGTTAACAGTGGACTAGGACAGTATCAAGTGGCAGTCCCTGGTTTGAAGACAGTGTTTTATTAGATCTGTGTGTTGAGGCGTCTCCAGCTGCCCGTGTAGAACAGCTCCTGAGGGGCCTTAGAGGTTAAAACCCCCCTTGATTAATCACACAAATGTCTCTCTACATGCAACATTGGTCATCGTGTTCCATATTTTCAAATGGTAATGGGAGCAATCGTTTAAGGCACAGCACAGGGAGCCATCAGTTACGAGAGCTAAACGAGTAATGGCCGCAAACGTGGAGAGACACAGATCATAGTGTGTGTTTTAACCACAAGTAGGTTTCAGGTGGCTTCGTTTTTAGGGTGTATAAATCGCAAAGTGTTTGAAGGGGTTGATGATGCGTATTTGATGACTCTGTGTGGAGCTTTGAGGGGGAAAACCTTTTCTCTCTCAGGTACCATTAGCCAACACTGCTCACCATCTGCTCGAGCTCGTTCAGATGCCGTACCGCAACGCCTTCCCAGGTAGTCACTCTGACACCATACAGCTCCCACATTAGATCACAGAAACGATGGAAAAAAGAGAAAGTGAAAGAGAAAAAGAACTGGCAGCCCGCCCCCGCTAGCTACCTTCTGTAGCTACTCGACGACCTGCGGCCCCCGGTGAATTATGGGAAACCTGTCAGGCCAAATGAGATTCTCCATTTCAGCGGCTTAATTTATTGGCCAAATTCCTCAGCCCTCAACCAATCACAGAACACCTGATACATGCAAACATCCAAGCTGTGCCAGAGAGAGTAGAAGGCGGAGGAGACGGACCACTTAGAAAAGTGAATGAGTGCATTTGCAGGAATGGAAGGAATGGAAGTCTTCCCTTTCAGTTCAGTCGAGGCATCGTCTGGTAAAGGGATTTGCTTATTCTAACCGTCACACCATCAAGTCTCTTGTCACACTTTTGAATCACTCATCAAACATTGCCAACTTGATTTATGTTCAAGATTCATATGGCCAGGAGAAATCTAAGCCATGAATCAGACTGCAGGGATGCATTGCAAAATCACGACTGCGAGGCAAAGCATCTGCAACATCTAATCCCGTACCTTCTTGTGGTAGGGCCAGAGTCTCCTCAGGGCCTGGTGAATAACATCCAAGTTTATCAGGGAGAGGGATTCGATACACAGGCCGAGGAGAAGCAAACATGTGCAGTGTGATGGAAGAGATTGCCATCAGGGCAGAGAAAGGAGATAAGTCCTGCAAGAGAAGCCAGATAAGAGTGATTGGATGGGTCTGGGAGAGGCAAAGGGGTCAGGTATGTTTGGGGATGGGATGGGATGGGACGCTTGGCATATAAGGTGATGATAGTTGAGCCCAGGAAAAGGTTAGAGTCAGTGAAGCTTGTGAAAGAGTACATATCTGTGTATGCTTTAATTAAAACATACTGATAACATATAAGAAATTAACCATGCAGGTTACATTTTATTTCGACAGTCCACTTCAGAGATTCTACTAACTATAAGTAACTTTGCAAAAAATTTGAATACATATAAAAACACAAACCAACACACTCACTTCACTTCTTTAGAAACATAAATCTCAGCAGTTTTTACAATCAGAGGCTGTGCAATGTTGTGGCATCTTGTAAAATTCAATGTTTTTTAGTGTGATTGACGACAGCATCTAAATGTTGACCATTCCAAGATGGCGGACACACTGACATGTCTGGAGCGGTCGAATGTGGCATCTACATATACATATTTATGCTTACACTCAATCAGGTCACCTTAGCATCTTATTGGTGAGTTTGCATGCACCACATTTTCTTTGAAGTAGTTTGTGACTATAAGGTAGTAAATGCTCATGTGGAATATTTGCTCATATTCAACTTAATTTGTTACAGCATGGAACCATTTAACTGAGAATTTGTGCTAGTCATTAAATTAGTAGTTTCATAAATGCTTTAAGAACTCCATCATTGCATTGAAAGATCTCAGCTAAAACTAAAAAAGGATAACTCTCAACGCTCCTGTCTTGCACACAGAAGTCATTGAATTTATCAGTCAAGACAGCACCACAGTTCTTCTGTTCTTGTAACACAACCAGGTACAGATATTGCGTTTGAAAATATTGCAAAACTCCCAAAGCAGAAGCATCCCTCTGGATTCTTCCCTCTCCACTCATGCACTCCCTCAGTCTTTGTCATTCTCTTGTTCTCCATCGTTATTGCCCTATTTTTTCCTTTCACTGCGTGCCTGTGGCCGTGTTTGTGCAGTGGTGGTGAATGTCAGAGAAGCCTGTTGCTCTTGTCATCGGTCACGAGAACTGCTTCCCGTCGGATGCTGGGCTCCTCGTCACTCTCTCCTGATTCAGGTTCAATCCAGCGGTCTGCTCTTCTGACCATGGAGACAGGCCAGTCTCTTCCTAAAAATAAATCAGCTGGGTGTGCTTGTAGAGCATAATTCAGAAATACTGAAAGGTGAGCAAGGAATCGTTACCTCAAACCGTCCTTTGACATCTTGCAAAATGTGTTTTTATTCTGTCCATACAATCAAATTCATTTGGACACTATTAAGCACCTAAAGGGGCCAAAAATATATAAACATTGCTTGCAAAACTTTTACTAAAACTATTGTGTTCTCCCAAAAACTTTCAAATGCACTGAAATATTGTCTTCCCATCTCATATTATTTCCATCACAAAAGTCTTGCAGGCAAACGTAAAAGCATTGAAATGCATTTTTTTTCTTCCATTTCTCTCTTTTTTTATACCTTCACAATGTTCCTTTAGGGGCTCCGTAGGATCCAATGTTGTTTTGGACCCCATTGACATTCATTGCATGAGAAAACAGTTGAACCATTCTTTAAAATATATATATTTTTGGTGACTGAAATTTCATATTTGAGTGAACTCTTCCTAAACTCCTGAGCTGTGAAAGACAAACATTTGAGCAAGAAATTGTCCTCTGAGTTGAGTTATTTGTGAAACTGATTACTAGTCACCACTTCTTCTAGTGCCATACCTCTCACTGTCAAGAACTCAAGATGATGCACTCGTTCCATGTAAAGCGTTACATCAGGAAGCTATTCTTACAGAATTACAAACACAAACTCAGTCTCAGTGCGCTGTGAGAAGACCTGCTGTGAGCTCTCTCGGGCTGGGAGGAAGTTTAAACCCGTGGCAAGCGACACACTGAAATGACAAACTGATATATGTGACACTTCTTCATTCTCACAGCCACCATGGGATGAAGAGGAACAACAGAAATTACATGAAAGTGCACAGCTCAAGTGGGGAACAAAGGACGAGACACAGCTGCCAGTTGACAAATCCGATAAAAAAAAGCCTTCAGAAAGCACACTGAGAAATCAAACATGCATTTAGCACTGCAGTCATTCTCAAAAACTATCGGCCCAAATCAGCACCGCAGATGTGTCTCTGTGAGCGAAGACTGATAGGCAGTAAGCTTAGTATTTAGTTGTTCCACATTTTGTATGCAACCCATGATTTCCCCCCATAAAAAAAAAAGTAACATTCCTTAAAATAGTTATACTCAAGTAACATTTTACATATATTTTGCTCTTTGCTCATACATTATTGTAGTGTTGATTGCATTCACCAAGCTCAACAATTAAATGATAGGATTGCATATATTACAAAATAAGACTGGTCATATCAAAATGAGTTTGACCTTCCTGAGTTGAGGTCAAGCACCTTCTTTTACTGGCCATTTGATGAAAAAATAAAGCGATAACCCAAAGAGGATAATTCTGTCATGCACTCATCCACACGTCATACCAAACCTAATAAAGATTTGGGTAACACTTTATTTTACAGTGTCCTTGTTACATAAGTTACATGTACTTACCATAGTAATAACAGTAAATTATGCATAATTACATGCAACTAACCCTCAACCAAATCCTAATCCTACCCTAACCCTATAGTAAGTACATGTAGTTAATTAATATTACTCAGTACTTAAATATATAATTACACTGTAACAATGACACCTTAAAATAAAGTGTAACCAAGAATAGTTTGTTTGCCTGATGAAAGTTGGTTGGATCCCATGTTGTTTTTCACGGAGTATGAACAGACTTTGAACAGACACAGACTTTCACAGTTTTGAACAAAAAAGTTCAAAAGTTATTCTAAATATATTTTCTGTGTTTCGTAGAAGTTAGAAAGCACAGGTTGGGAATGACATGAGTGCGAGTAAACCTTTGGGTGAACTCTCTTTACATAAAATAATACTTTTTTAAGGAGTTGCGTCAACAATCTGGAATCACTGACAGTAAAAGTATGAGTGTGAGACTCAGAGTGGCAGATTGTGTTAAGAGATGGAAAAATGCAAGACGTATGAACAATCCAAACTCATGACTTTTTAAAGTCATCTGATGAATGTGGATCATTGGAAACAGATTGCCACGAGCAGCACAGTCTGTGGGACCACGATGTCTCATATGGGGTTGGAAGATTGTCATGATGGTGTTGCCTACCCAGAAAGTTGGACTGATGAAGAAATAGAGAGAGGAAGAGAGAGAGAGAGAGAGAGAGAGAGAGAGAGAGGCAATGATGTAGTCAGTATGGGCATGCAAGAATGCAGGTTTGGTCAGGCCACAGTCACAACCACAATAAAGTGCCTTGAGCGTTCCTAAGATCTGACATTTCCAGGCATAGATAATAAAAGACAGGCTGTGAGGAGTTAAAATGGAGGGATGAGAGAGGACAGATATCCTTTAAATGATACTGCATGGATGGAAGGAAGAAATCCAGACAGGATAGCTTGTATTCGATTGGAAACACATGAATTACAGTTCTTTGCTGATGTCTTCAATGGTTTATTTACAAGCGTAATTTTAGATAGCACAGTTTAAATCTGATCACGTTTAGGTCTAGGCTTTATGATGACTTTACCGCACTTTACCACAATAAAAGCTGGACTGCATGCACACTTTCATTTCAATAAATATCCAATCACACTTACCAGCACAAAATGCAAATCAGCACTCTCTGTACATATTACAAGAGAAGCACTGTTTCTGTAATTCACCCAATTTTAAAAAAAACATAATGCTTTTCATCATTTCTTGTTTCCTTTTCTTTACAAACCCACAACTGAAGGATTTTAACAAGGATTAGATTTGACAAAAAGAAGATAAAAAGGTTTAACGTATGATTCCATGCGTAATCCAGAGAAATTATTTCATAAATTATCAGATATTGTTGATTAAATTGGGTGAGCAAATCTCAAAAGCACAATGCTTGTAGTCTTTTTCAAACAAAAATCTCTAATACACACTTTAACAACTTAGTCTGTCATATGATTATTTGCAGTATAACCATTTGCTCTAAACAGTGATGCACATCACCAAGTTTAGGAGCTGAGCTAAAATTGGTAATGAACCTACAACAAACATCACTTGATAAACATTAGAGTCAATAATAGAGTACAGCCCACATATAGTCCGTGAAATCAGTGAGCACAGCAGACGTCTTGTATATGAGGAATGACGTCAAGCCATGGAGATCTTTTTATCTGCTTTATCCAACAAATGGCACATGGAGTTAGTGTTTGAGAAACCTGTTTGAAAACAGTTATTATGTAGGAATTCTGATGCTAAAATGTGCTAGTAGACCAGAAATACTTCAGCTTTAAGTAGCAGGACCAAATTATATTTATAGTCAAATCAGCAAAATAATAATTAAAGCATGTGATTTGTCTCTGCATGTGTGAGTATTTAAGCATTTATATTTTTTTAATCATTCTAAACATGTTCACAGATAATAAATGTACGGTAATACATTTCCATGCACGACTTCTCTTTCATGAATACAAAAACAACATGCTGTTCTTATATCCATCAATTATGAAGGCAGAATAATTGCTGATTAGAACACCCTAAGCTTAATTTGAGGTTGTATGTTGTAAGTGTTTTTAACAACTACTTTTCCATGTGTGCTGGGACTTCATCATAGACTAGCTAACATCAAAGTTTCTTCAAACGCTATCCCTTTAATCTTCATTAATCACGACTGAGTGCTTGTTTTACAGTACAGAGTGATGGAGCTCATGGATCGGTCCGATATCACTCCGGTTTCTTCTGTATAAAGGCTTCAAGGGAGAGTAGCCTGTGTAAGCTGAATTATTCATTCCCCCTCTTCACAAAGCCTCCTTAGATGTACACTGAAATATGTGGGCAGTAAACTTTAGAAATGTGTATTTCCAAAAAGCCATTGTTCGCTAATGACATCCTTCCAGTTTTATGCTGTGAATACCAATTGTATCCCTTAGGCTGTGTGTGTGTGTGTGTGTGTGTGTGTGTGTGTGTGTGTGTGTGTGTGTGTGTGTGTGT
>JAPDVR010000023.1:34698387-34768387 GCA_026230005.1 Gila orcuttii
ACAGTTTGCAGAGAAAATAAAATGGAAATGGAAAGTTCAGAATAAACACAACTATATAACACCGCATGACAGTTTACTTAAAAATGATTTCCTGAGTCATGATCAGCAACCACATGGAATAAATTATGTATGAGGCTATATTGATAGGCTAGTAGTAACATGCAAAAATGTCCACCATTGCTTTGGCCAAATATTGTAATTTATGTAATTATAATGTAACTATATATATATATATATATCAAACTTTTATCTATTGAAAGGCCTAATATAGAAGGTGTTGTGAATCTTGAAACTGTAAAAAGGTCTGAAACCATAAATAAATATGTAGAGATGTATTTAATACCTCTCAGTAATACCCCAGACAGCAACACAGTGTCAGTCCAAATACGCCCCACAAATTGTTCCGGGTAATTCCGGTGGAAACATGGCTATAGTGTCGGCCCAGATCCGGCCCACATCTGGTAGGCTACATGTGGATTCAAAGCGTAACAGATGTGGGCCGGATCTGGGCCGACACTATAGCCATGTTTCCACCGGAATTACCCGGAACAATTTGTCCCAGGAGCTCTCCCCCCCCTCACCTCCCTCCCCCCCCCCCCCCAGACCTGTTGCTGTCTGCATTTCCAATGCAATCTAAAGTACCGTGGAGATTAGGCAAATTAGTCATGTGACGCTACTTTCCAGTTACCGCTGGATTTCATCCTTTATAAAGTCGCGTCGTTGGTCCATCGTCGTTTTTTAAACTTCATTGTTGATTCGAATAGCAAACAACTCTTACTACACGCAACAGACTTTTAAAAATGGTGGTTGAAATAAAATGCTGCGTGGAGTCAACCAATCAAAATGCTGCTTGAACCAAGGTTATTTTTTCGCAAACTAAAACTGAAACTTAACGTCCTTGCACAGTCCGAAATTCGCGTCCAAAATTTTTGCACGTTAAAAAATAAATACGAATTCACGTTACGTCAATCATGTTTACACACTGCCTACGAAACTTTCGTCCATCATGAAAAAATTCAGATCGGGTTCGATTTTCTGCGTTTTTCACATCCGTAACAAGCATTTGAATGGTGTTTTGACAGTTCAGAGCCACCGAATGACGGATACGAATAAACGCATGTGAAAATTTCGGACTCAGTGTGCAAGGACCTTAAGACTAAAAATATTGGTCAAAAACATTTTCGTAAACTGAAATAAAATAGAATTTTTTACCTAAATGAAAAACAAAAACAAACAACAGTTACTGAAAAACTAACTGAAATAAAATAATAATTAGCAAAAATAAATAACGTCTCAGGTTACGACTGTAACCTATGTTCCCTGAGAACAGGGAACGAGACAATACGTCAACGACGTTATGGGGGAACGCCTCAGGCGTGACAGGTGTCTGAAATCACTATCAAATCACGTCAATCATATTGACCGGCGACAGCCCGTGAATCATTAGCGTGAATGATTAACGTGCGACCTGGAAGTATAAAGGGGCGCCTTGCACACATGACAAATCACCTTATCGTCTGAAGGGACTGTACGGTAGGCAAGCCCCGAGGCATGGCAGGGAGACGTATTGTCTCGTTCCCTGTTCTCAGGGAACATAGGTTACAGTCGTAACCTGAGACGTTCCCTTTCGAAGGGAACTCAACAATACGTCAACGACGTTATGGGGAACGATATACCAACTCCGCCATGCTAAGGGGAGTGCATGCCAAGTGGCAGTGACAACTGTCAGAACCAGCAACTTCAAATGAAACGCTAGAACCACTCACCCTCAGGTCACACTGGGCTGTCAGTGACAGCATTCCCTACGGTCATAGCCCAAGCTACAGCCTCACAGAAAAACCTTCATAAACATGGTTAAATAAAAAGGTCTACCTGGGCCGGCTCCGGGCCTGGAACCACAGCTTCCGATTAGAAGGGGTCCCTTCTAGGGAATGTGGCTAGGGAACCCGAAGGAACCCCAGCCAGTCACTATTCAGGGGAACGTACTCACCCCGAAATGCCACCAGGACGGCCTGACCTGGCGTCAGTACATAGACACTAGTCTGGCCAAATCCTGTCTGTCTGAAGACAGAGCCTCTGGACAACAAAGCCTTAAGAAAAGGCATCCAACCCGAGGGACTGCGAAGCTGGCAGTGAACCACTCGGCCCGGATCTCAGAGACGGGATATCCCGGAGAGTATGACTCAGCATAGTGCTTTCCAACCCTTGCTAGCGAGGGGAGTTTCTCTACTCTATCCACGGATCAACCCAGTGTCTGTGTTTCAAAACACTGAAGAGGCCTGTGAAGGCCTAAGGGCTGATCTAACTGGGAGGCCTCACGAGAGGCCTACGACCGTCTGACCAGACTCAGGAAGCCGCATGCTCATAGAGACCCTCGGTGAGGGGAGCACAGGTCTGCCTGGTAGGCAAACCAGGCTGTAGGCAGAAAAAGTTCCGGGAGGGAACCAATAGCAGAGAATGAACACTTTAGCGAGCCAGGGCGCAAGCTCGCCTTCAGCAGCTGCCTATTAAGGCTAGCTGAAACTGATAGCAAGAGACCACTAGCTTCATAAACCCAGCACCACTAGGGAACGTTACAGGGAGGCCCGGAGAGGCCTACTACCTGATAGCCAACGTAAGTGGGAATTCACCTTCAGAGAGGCCCGTGAGGCCTACTACCTGATAACCACAGTAAGTGGGGTGCTCACCTTCAGGGAGGCCCAGAGAGGCCTACTACCTGATAACCACAGTATGTGGGGTGCTCACCTTCAGAGAGGCCAAGAGAGGCCTACTACCTGATAACCACAGTACGTGGGAACTCACCTTCAGGGAGGCCCGGTGAGGCCTGCTACCTTACAACCACAGTATGTGGGGAGCTCACCTTCAGGGAGGCCTGGTGAGGCCTACTACCTGACCGTACTCATTCAAGGAGGCCTGGAGGAGCCTACTACCTGATAATCACAGCATGTGGGAACTCACCTTCAGGGAGGCCTGGTGAGGCCTACTACCTGACACCCAAAATATTTGGGCGCTCACATTCAGGGAGGCCCAGAGCGGCCTACTACCTGACAGTCACAATATTTGGGAGCTCACCTTCAGGGAGCCCCAGAGAGGCCTACTACCTGATAGCCAACTTAAGTGGGAATACGCCTTCAGGGCGGCCGGCTGAGGCCTACTACCTGATAACCACTGTTAGCTTTGAGCCCTGAGTCCGGGTGATAGTATAAGGTGGCCTGCTAAGGCCAGCCAGCTGGGGACTCGCCTATCAGGGAGGCCTGGTCGGGCCTACTAGCTAATAGCAAGTCATATTCTGCTATAAAGTACACTGTTGGGAACCATACTACACAAGCATAATTTACTAATGGGCTTCCAGTAGCGCTATAAGGTATGTCCCACAATGTTGGGACTCACCTCCGAGGAGGCCTGTTTAAGGCCTACTACCCATCAGTGAGTCAACTGCCCGAACCACCAAGGCCAACCACGTAAAGTGAGCTGGCCTACAGTGCCCTCTAGGGGGCTGTCCAATCAAGGAGGCCTGCTGAGGCCTACTACCTAATGGCGCAGCCTTCGTTGGCAGCAAAGCTGTTTACGCAGCGCCTACAGCATCCTGGTGCCTAATCACATTGCCCATGGCAGTGTACTCCGCAAAAAAGCTAGCACCCTTAAAACAAGGGGAGTACAACATACGCCACTCTGCCTCAACGGAGGCCCCATTAGTCAGGGGCCTACCATCTATGCATGGGCGTCAGCTCAGGGCAATGCTCTGGCTTCAGGGGAGCGTACTTCGACCAAAGAAGAAGTGAAGCTTACTTCATACTCGACCCGAGCCATAGTGGTGCGAGGTAGGATAAACAGAACTGGGAGTGAAGTGCTCAGACCTACCCTGTATCACAGGGGGATACTCACACCTCACCCTGAGGTTACCAGGGTCCGGGCCTGCCAGCGGCTCTAGGGGTGACAGAAATTTATCTGTGCCCAACCTAGGGGAGTGGGGCTTGAATGAAAGCCATCCACCTACAACCTAGCGCTCGAGCAGTAGCTCAGCGAGGTGAGTGAAGCCTAAACTGGCGGCCTAAATCCGTAGGCCAGTTCTGCATGGCAGGGTCGGGCAGGAAACCCAGTCTTCTTCGTGAAGCGAAAGACGGCCTAACCCTGCTCAATAAAGACATATATACCACGGAGGCCTGTTTGAGGCCTACCATGTCCTTACAAACCATCCTCTGCACCATGCTGCATTACTCTAGTCACCCCAGAATGCAGAGAAGGGGGCGGGCCTTGGCCTAACGACTCCCATGGGAGGAGGCTGTTTATACAGGGATGCTAGAAACCTACATTCACAAAGTGAAGGTTCAGAGGAAGCAATGCTAAATTTTAGCAGAGCACTTCTATTATCCCTGGCACAGCCTAGGCCAGCTACAGAGGCGGCCCTGGTGAGGGCCAGCCTGCAGGCATAGATCTATCTGAGGGCTCGGAGGAGCCACAGCCTTACTAAAGAATATAGTCTGTATTATTCCATACAAAGGGCTGCATGATCGCTCAGCCTAATGAAAACCCAAACAGAGCTCAAGGGGCGAAATACTCAGGAAGAAGTCAAACGGACCCGTGGGCCGGACATAAGATCTATCTGAAGCTCTAGCGTCAGTCAACACTCTAAGTAAAAAATTCTAAGAGAGAGACCAACTACTCTACCCTGAGGTGGCTAACAGCCCGAAGGCTAACATAGTTATCGTTCTGGCCACCTAATGGGGAACTTCAGGGCCCTAATAATCCAGGAAACTTCTCTTACCTTATTACCTGATGACATAGCAAATGACATGACCCCATAGCTCTATACAGGGAACGAGGTCTGTAGAGAGATACATTTCGGAATTTTAATTCACAAAATTGACTCTTGAAAAGACCAGACAGCTCACCTGCGGCGTGCGGAGTGAAGACTCGCCAGATAGTTCTTTATGAACCTGGGGTCCACCACTTTACATGCCTGAAAGAGGCGTTTCTACTAACCAAGCCTAGGCGGGCCATCGGAACATCGTTCTTATCATAGGCCCAGCGCCAGGCCTGATGTAATGCACGTCTGGGGAGTCAGAAGAGAGGAGAGGGCTGGATTTCTCTTTTTAATGAAGCCCTCCGGGGAGATTATCCATCAGCGACGCTGTATGCGCTTGTGCTGGATAACCTCCCTCAGATCCCTCTTCTAGCGGGAGTCACGCCTTTCCTGCGCCCTGTTCCTCCACAGAGGGGGCGCACGAGAGGCGACACTGGCTCTCTGGCCCTGTCTATGGTCCTCAGACCGTGAAGGGCCAGGCCCTCCCGCCTGCCTGGGCGTGGAACCGGATCTCAGCGGTATGCAGGTTTTTTCCTAAAAGCAGCTGAGCGCGCCTTCGCCTCCCTGAACTTCCCAAGCCCCGCCTCCACGGAGGGGCAAAAGAGTTCAGAGGGCGAAACCGACGAATCGAGGAGAAAAGCCTTCTCTTTCTCCTCAACGTCGGCCAGGTTTAACCAAAGCTGTCTCTCCGTGGCCACCATCGCCGCCATCGACCGACTGATCGTGGCAGCAGTCTGTTTGGTGGCCCGGAGCGCAAAAACCGTGGTTCGGCGCGGCTCAGTAACCGCCTCAGGGGACATCCCTGCCCCCTGGTCGAGATCCTGCAGCAGGTCGGCCTGGTATGCCTGCAGCACCGCCATGGTGTGCAGGGAAGCACCAGCCTGAACTGCTGCCGTGTATGCTCTGCCATTCAAACGCGCTGTTGTCTCTAGCGGTTTGGATGGCAGAAATGGAGCTCTCAGTGTCGACGCCTGCCCAGACATGAGATAGTTCGCAAACGACTCGTCAAATGGGCGGCATCGACACATACCCATGCTCTGCGATCCCCTCAACATCAGCGAAATTAACCCGCTGATGTCAGTGAATACTGGCAGAGAATGGGCTCTTCCATGCCCTCTAGATCTCTGTGTGAAGATCAGGAAGGAATGGATTAGGCTCACCTGAGCTGGTGGTGTATGGCCGGGGAGAAACCGATCGCCGAGCCTACCGCGAGCGGTCTCTCCTCTAGTGCGTTGCCATGGCAGCTACAGCCTGTTGGCGGCGCGCTCCACAACATCCACCAGACCTGCATACACGGGGCAGGGTGGCTGAGAGGGTTCAGGATCTACCTGATTATAAACCTCCTCAGCCATCTCCTGCTCGTCCTGAAGAGCAGCAAGAGCACCTGCTTCACCCTCGTCAGCCGTCGAATCATCTGAGAGGTTTACAGCACTCTCAAGATGATCGACGAGCTCTATCTGGAAGCCCATGATGCAAGTCGCCGCTCTGCCTCGGCACGAGCGGGACCACGAGAACCAGACGTTGAACCCCCTTCACTCGAGAAGAGGGCCAGACGAGAGCGAGCGTTTTAAAAGAAAAACGCTCACAGTTCACACAGAGGATTCCCTCGAGAATCTCCCGTGCGCGCTCTTCTCCCAGGCAGGAAAAGCACACTCGTGTGCTGTACATTTAATTTTCTTACCGTTTCATTGAGTAGCGTTTTCAAACGGACAGTCCCTGAAGACGATGAGATGATTTGTCATGTGTGCAAGGCGCCCCTTTATACTTCCAGGTCGCACGTTAATCATTCACGCTAATGATTCACGGGCTGTCGCCGGTCAATATGATTGACGTGATTTGATAGTGATTTCAGACACCTGTCACGCCTGAGGCGTTCCCCCATAACGTCGTTGACGTATTGTTGAGTTCCCTTCGAAAGGGAACTGATAAGCTCTCATCCAGTACCGGAAAATCACTTTTTTTGTGATGAAAAAAAAAACTGCTCTACTTTATTTTTCAATGTATGACCCGAGTCTCGCGTCTTTTGCATCGTTTCGCGCATGACACGACGTTCTAAAACACGGCACTCAAGTTAAAATAAGTTCAACTTCTTCTTGCGTTTTTTCCCCATTCCACTGTCCACGTCTTTTTTCCGTTTTTCAAAGTAAAACCGATTTCTGTGTGAACCAGCGCTAACGAAGCAGAAATGGCCAAATACATATTTTCATCATTTCTAGACCTTATGCAAATTCATCTGTATCTTAATTCCAGGTAAGATAACTATCTCATGTGAAACTAAACACCACACATATTAGACAAGATACCACACTGAGCAGAAAACGGAAAAAAACAAATAGCATGTCTAGCCCAGAAATAGAAGTACATTTATCAGAGTAAAAGTAAACTAAAAGTCTGGTCTGAATAGAACATTTGAATATGAGTATAACTATGAGTATATGATTTTAAAAGATGAAATATAGACAAAAAAAAACAACATAAATGGATAAATACAAGAATAATGTTTGAAAGGATTAATCATAGAAAAAACCTTAAGGAATAATCTAAATAACCATACGCATATTTTTTCTTTTCTTCTTCACCACATTTAACAAGATTTCGTTTTTAATATGAATGTATGAATAAGTATGAATAAGTTTAACTTTTTAGTTGCATTTGTTTGGTTCTGTGTTCATCCTCAAACAATTTTTTATTATGTTTTATTATTAATAGGTGTTCACAAGAGTTAACTGTAAACAGCAAACATTAAACCTTCCTTACATTGTCTTTAACTGGAAGTCTTCTGTTTACTCTGCTAAACTATAATTGCTAAAACTAAAACTAAATATATAAAAACTAAATAGCATGCATGCATCTATAGTGTTGGCCCAGATCCGGCCCACATCTGGTACGCGATGAATCGTACTCGGTTACTAACGTAACCTCGGTTCTCTCTAGAGAGGGAACAAGTACTGCGTAATATCTTACGCTATGGGGAAAACCTCTTTTCCACGAGATATTGAAGCCAAAAATTATCCTTAATTTTGAATTAATGTAAAACCCTGTGCAGCAGCATGCAGATATAGGCAGGACGGCTCGCGCGCCTATTGGCTGCCCTGCGGCAAACAGCAGCAGCCTATCGAGAGAGGTGCTGCGTGACATAATCCTATGGGGGCATTTCGTGCCCATTTCGTCACGTCCCGCCAGAAAAGGGCGCAATTTCGCCCTATAAATATAGCTCAATAAGGCTGGTACACTGGTTTTCATCGCCGAAGCGAACCAGAGCTGTGTATGCACGGCAAGATACGCAGTACTCGTTCCCTCTCTAGAGAGAACCGAGGTTACGTTAGTAACCGAGTACGTTCTCTTACGAGAGTATCTCTCGTACTGCGTAATATCTTACGCTATGGGGAACACAATGCAAAACGCTGTGCGTACTGGGATCCGACACCAGTCGGGCAGTAGGCCGGGACTCATGTAGTGCATAATCACCATAGACTCACAGAGAGTCGGAGAAGAGAGGCTGCAAGCATCATTCCCCATGAAATAGCATCCTATAGGGGCTAGTTATGTTAATAGTGTTTCACACAGACAGGGTGAACGTGTTCAGCCTGAACTGGTTAAGATTACGGGTTGTTCAACACCCATCGAGCCGTGTTATCGCTCAGTGAGCGATGCACAAGCAAAACTCAGCATCTGGGCCGGCACAGCGGGGCAGATAACACTGAATTCTATACCGACAGAAGCTTGGCTTGTAAGGCGGGAACCTCTAGGTTATAAAACCTTATAAATGTAGACGGCGAGGCCCAGCCCGCAGCCGTACAGATATCTTGCAAGGTAACGCCACTATACCATGCCCACGACGAGGCCACGCCTCTCGTGGAGTGCGCTCTGACACCCAAAGGACACTGCAGGCCCTTAGAAGTGTAAGCCAGTGCTATGGCATCGACTATCCATCTGGATAGGCTCTGTTTTGATGCGGCCAGTCCCTTGGAACGTCCGCCAAACAAAACGAAGAGCTCCTCGGTCTGCCTGAAGGCAGACGAGCGGGACACATAAGCTCTCAGTGCCCTGACAGGGCAAAGGAGACTCGCATCCTCCTCCTCATCTTGAACCGAGAGAGTGCACAGGGAAATCACCTGGGCTCTGAACGGTGTGTTGAGGGATTTGGGCACGTACCCGTGCCTAAGTTTGAGTATGACTTTTGAGTCATTAGGCCCAAACTCCATACATGATGCGCTTACTGAAAGCGCTTGTAAGTCCCCTATGCGCTTCACTGAAGCGAGAGCCAAAAGAAACACCGTTTTGAAAGACAGATGCTTCATGTCTGACAAATGGATTGGCTCGAACGGGGCACCTTTCATGGCTTCCAAAACCGTAGAAAGGTCCCACACCGGGACTGAAGGAGGTCTAGGAGGGTTCAACCTCCGAGCTCCCTTGAGGAATCGCACGACTAGGTCGTTCTTCCCCAGTGACTGGCCAGACACAGGTTTTGTAAACACTGCTATAGCCGCCACGTACACTTTGAGCGTGGATCGGGTTCTGCCCTTATCCAGCAGCTCTTGAAGGAAGGAAAGCCCTTCCGTGACCCTGCAGTCTACGGGTGAAAAGCCCTGAGCTTGACACCAGGCAGAGAACAGAGACCATTTCTAGGAGTAGAAACGTCTTGTAGACGGGGCCCTTGCCTGCGTGATCGTGTTTAGCACTCCCTCCGGGAGGATAGCGGGTACCCGTTGATGGCCCATGCGTGCAGGGACCATAGCTGGGGGCGAGGATGCCAAATCGAGCCCTTGGCCTGGGAGAGGAGGTCTCTCCTCAATGGTATTGGCCACGGGGCAGTGCTGGTCAGCTGCATCAGGACTGGAAACCAAGCCTGGTTTGTCCAGAGCGGAGCCACAAGCAGCACTGGGCATCCATTTTCCCTGATCCGTTCCAGCACTTGAGGCAGGAGCAAGATGGGGGGGGGGGAAAGCATAGAGGGGACAGCGGGGCCAAACGTAGGCAAGCGCGTCCTTGCTATTGGAGAAATATTTCGGACAGTGAGCGTTCTCGTTGGACGCGAACAGGTCCACCTGCGCTCTGCCGAATGTCTCCCACAGCAGTTGGATCGTCTGCGGGTGCAGCGACCATTCCCCTGCTGGGACATTGTCTCTGGACAGCCTGTCTGGTCCCAGATTCAGGTGAACAGGCACGTGCGCTGCTCTCAGTGAAAGCAGGTTGTGCTGAGCCCAGACCAGGAGGCACTCCGTCAGCCTGTAAAGGTTGCGGGACTTGATGCCGCCCTGACGATTTATGTAGGCCACCACTGACATGTTGTCCGACCGGACCAAGACGTGGTGACCCCTTATCTGGGGACAGAAGCGCCGCAACGCGTTGTCGACTGCCATCATTTCCAGACAGTTTATATGTAGGAGCTTTTCCCGTTCTGACCACTGGCCAAAGAACGGTCTGCCCTCGAGCAGCGCTCCCCATCCCGAGGTGGAGGCGTCCGTGGACACCACCTTCACGCTCGAGGGAGTCCCCAGACTCACACCTGACTGGTACCAGTCGGTTTTCTTCCAAGGCTCCAAAGCTGAGACGCATTTCAGACCGACCCGGAGGCGAAACCGACTAGCGGTCCATGCCCTGGGCGGAACCCGCGCTTTCAGCCATAGCTGCAGTGGGCGCATGCGAAGCAGCCCCAACTGGAGCACTGAAGCTGCTGAGGCCATGAGACCCAGCATTTTCTGAAACCTTTTGAGCTGGACAGTTGAGCCGCGGCGAAAAGATTTCGCGGCGCGCTGAATGTCCTGTGCGCGCTCTGGCGACAGATGCACTGTCATAGATAGCGAGTTCAGCACTGTTCCCAGAAAATATATTTTCTGGCTGGGAGACAGCGGGCTCTTCGCCCAATTGACTGTGAGACCCAGATTCTCGAGATGTTCGAGGAATGTGGCCCTGTGTTCTATGAGCTCTGATTGTGATCGAGCTAGAATCAGCCAATCGTCCAAGTAGTTCAAAATTCGCATGCCCTGAAGTCTCAGGGGTGCGAGAGCCGCGTACATGCACTTCGTAAAAGTACGGGGTGCCAGGGACAGGCCGAACGGCAGGACTTTGTATTGGTATGCCAGGCAAATCTCAAGAATTGCTGGTGATGTAACGCTATTTGTATTTGAAAATAAGCGTCCTTCAGATCTATCGACATGAACCAGTCTCCTTGGCGCACTTGCGCGAGGATTTTCCTGGTTGTAAACATTCTGAACTGACGCTTCGTGAGCGTTCTGTTCAGCCGTCGCAGATCTAGAATGGGTCTGAGACCCACGTCTTTTTTCAGTACCAGAAAATACCTGCTGGATAGACCCCCTTCGCTCTGAGCCTGAGATAAAGGTTCTATAGCCCGTTTGCTCAGTAGTTTCGCTATCTCGGCTCGAAGTAGGTGAGATAATTAATTTTTTACCGTCGTTTCGACTCGCGCTGCGCAACAGCGGGGGTGTCGAGCGAACTGCAGCGAATAGCCTCTTTTTATAGTGTTCAGCATCCATTCTGATACCCCGGGAAGCTTTGCCCACGCATCTGCATGAAAAGCTAGAGGTAGAATGAAATCTGGGCTCTGGCCGTGATATAGCGGCGGCCGGAGAGCTCCGGTGTGCTGAGAAATAGACACTGTGTATATAGTGTGCGAGGCGGGGGGTGCGCTGATCACAGCAGGCAGCCTGACCGCGCTCAGCTTCTCTCTGACGGGATGTGGAGAGAAGGCGAGCGGGGCGAGCCCCGTGGGGTTCGGCATGTCTGTGAGGGAACGTGGGCGCGGGATAGCGGGCACACTCGCTGCACTGAGAACACTGTCGGCTCGCGCCAACTGAAAATGTGTTGGTTTCGTTTTTACAGAAACCGTGGGACATGCTTCATGTAGTGTTTGTGGGCACTGTGTTGTGGGCACGTACACTACATTTATTGCACAATCGACATGAGTCGAAATTTTTTTTTTTTTTTTTTTTTTTTTTTTGCTAGCCCTGTATTGTGGCGGGCTGTGTCTGCGTGTGGGAATGGGCACTGAGACGTGGGCATTCTTACAACACTCATAACACCATCGGCCGTGGCCGGAATTCCAGAAAATACACTCTTTTTGGGATTTATCTGGGTCGCCTTAAAGCTGGCGTTTGTGTGCAGGCAAGCAGGCTGTGGTACCAGCTTGTTTACTGCAAAATACACTGGAACAGTCACATTGTTTGGAACTGAACGAGCGAGAAGTTTCGGTAGAGTCTGGCCGAGGCGAGACTTAAACACCGTGGACCTTAGCTGACTGTATGTGTGTTGGTTTCTTTTACAGAAAACGTGGCACATGCAGTGTGTAGTGTTTGTGGGCACTGGGTTGTGGGCACATTCACTATAATTAATGCACAATTGACATGAGTCAAACTCATTTGTGCGAGCCCTGCACTTTGGCGGGCTGTGTTTGTGTGGGCTGTGGCTGTGGCTGTGGCATTTTTAATACACTCATAACACCATCGGCTGTGGCCGGAATACCAGAAAATACACTGCTTACATGATTTTTCTGGGTCGCCGTGGAAACGGCATTTGTGTGCAGGCAAGCGGGCCATGGTACCGGCTTGTTTACTGCAAAATACACTGGAACAGTCGCATTTTCTCGGAACTGAACGAGTGAAAAGTTTGGGTGTAAGTCTGGCTGCGGTGAGATTAAATTTTTATCCGCTGCGAGAGCTGGGCTCGAACCCGGGTCTCCCGTGCAAAGGCTTTGGGTTTCGCCACTGAGCCACAGGGGGAAACGACAAATGCTTAAAATAGCCCGAGCGGATAAAGAGCGTCATCACAGTTTTGTGTGCGTCGGTGTTTGTTTGCAGGCGTGCGTGTAATACAACAGGCTCATTGCTGCAATATTGACATTTTCAGCCGCTTAAACCAAGAGGAGCTGAGAAATGTTTGAGAAATGGAGATTGGCCCGGCCTCGGTGGGACTAAAAACACACTCTTTCCTCATTTCGCCGGTGACGCATGCCCACGGGGGGCGGGGTAGCTTTCTTATAACGTAAAGAAAGCTAGCCCCGGTTTTGAAGCTGGCCTTCTCTACAGATGCAGCTATCTCGTCGTCATTAATGGCGGAAGCGGCGGCGCGCGGCGGCCGTTGTCCGTCAGTGAGCGACTCGAGTGAAGCTGGTGAAGCTAGCGGGCGAACCGGCGAGCTATCACGGGCTGGAGAAGGCTCGGGGCTATTTCGTCGACCTCAGTGGAGGAAGCGGCGGCAGACGGCGGCCGCTGTCCGTCGGTGAGGGACTCGAGCGATGCCAGCGAAGCTGGCGGGCGAACCGGCGAGCTTTGGCGGGCAGGAGAAGGCTCGGGAGCGCGCTGAGCACGGCGCTTTTTACGGCGCGGCGCTACAGCGGGCTGAAGTGCAGGCTCTGAGAAGGATGCCAGGCGAGTCCTCAGAGTCACCATAGGCAGTAGCTCACAGTGAGGGCATCCGCCGTCGACGAGAGTGAGAGCCGCATGATCCTCACCCAGGCAGGAAACGCAGATAACATGAGGGTCCCCGTCGCTGAGTGTGGCTCGGCACTAGCCACAGGATCTTTGCATCTTGAAAAAGACGCAGCTCTTTTAGCAGAGAGAGACAGACAGTGAAAAAATGTGTGTCGCAGCGGCGAACACACACACAGTTTGAAAAGGATATAACGCCGGAAAGCGTAGCAGGTACGGAGGCTAAAGGCGGCGATGCCAGCGACTTCAGACTCAATGGCTCGTCCCGCTGTGTGCTTTTCCTCAGACGGCGTGGCTTCTCACTCCGGATCCAGCGATGCGTGATGCTTCGCTGAAGAGATGAAAATCAGTGTACCAGCCTTATCGAGCTATATTTATAGGGCGAAATTGCGCCCTTTTCTGGCGGGACGTGACGAAATGGGCGCGAAATGCCCCCATAGGATTATGTCACGCAGCACCTCTGTCGATAGGCTGCTGCTGTTTGCCACAGGGCAGCCAATAGGCGCGGGAGCCGTCCTGCCTATATCTGCATGCTGCTGCACAGCGTTTTACATTAATTCAAAATTAAGGATAATTTTTTGCTTCAATATCTCGTGGAAAAGAGGTTTTCCCCATAGCGTAAGATATTATGCAGTACGAGAGATACTCTCGTAAGAGAACCACATGTACCAGATGTGCCCCGGATCTGGGCCCACATTTTGTTGCTGTCTGGGATGCTACTTCAGTGATTTTATTACATTTGATTTTACACTATTATGTCAATGTTGTTGACTTTCAGCTCTCTTCTAATTGTTCTTTAGTTGTCTACATGAGGGATCTCTATAGTCTATTTACCTGTTTTCTCAGGTTTTCTCTGATTCTGTTCCTCACACAGATCTCGACCTGCTTTCTGATTACAATCGATATGTTAAAGTGTTAAACATACATATTTCTATGCTTACATTCTATCACTTATGATGCCTTGATTTGTCTTCTTTCTCTTTTCACCATAACCCTACCCTCATAAATAATCAAAGCGCCCTGCATATCTCCCAATCCAGTGTTTGTTTAGTAAACTTGCTTGACCGAGCGTGAATATTCAGAGGCTTGTTTACCGAGGATGCTTATGCGGTATTATAGTGTGTAGTACCCAGAGGATCCAAGATCTAATGTTGTTTTTGTATGGACTGCAGAATTTCCATAAGGAACCCTTGGGAAGTCATTACGGTGCAGCTCGTTCACCAACCATCAATCTGTAATTAATATATGCAATTCAGATAACTCACTTTGGCCTATATCTCCATTATCATCCGCCCAAACAAGGAATGCATTCCTTCAGATATCTGCAATATTCATTATTGGGATCAAAGAAGCCATGAGGGGAAAATTCTCTTTCATTATAGACACAAAGGACATCTGCTAGGTCAGGGATCATCTCCACTGTGCAAACTAATAAAATCCAAATATAAATGAGAGGAAGTGTCTGGTGTGTTGAATGACAAGAAGGAATTAAAGGAATGGATGTTGGATGTGTGGAATTCCAGGATGCCTTTCTCAGGAAGGCATTGTCGACCTGAGACTGTATTTGCATGAGACAGTGTGAATGCATAGAGGAATGTGCGGTTTATCACACAACGTCTTCAGAGATACAAGAAGCAAACCAAAGATAGAAAGACTAGCAAGCAAGCAAGCAAATTTTATTTATATACTGCAGCACTTTTCCAAACAAATCAGTGCAGTTCAAAGTGCTTTACAGGCACAAGAATTAAAAGAAAATACAAATACAGGTAAAATACAAGAATAAAACAACATTAAATTACAAACATTATAAAGTATTATAGGAAGGCCAGACTAAAGAGATATGTTTTTAATTTAGACTTAAAACTATTTATATTTTCAGCACGTCTTACTTCTTCTGGAAGGTTATTCCAGAGACGAGGAGCGTAGCGGCTAAAAGCAGCATTTAATCAAACTAGGAACCAGACTTGAAGGAATTGAAGGATTTAAAGTAACAGTTCACCAAAAATCAAGCCATTCTCAATGTCGTGAGTGTGTCCCTGAAAAGATAATGAAATAAATAAAAATTTTAGGTTACACTTTATTTCGATAGTCACTTTAGACATTCTACTAACTATAAGTAACTTTTCAACTACATGTCAACTAACTGTCATTAGAGTATTAGTCACTATTAATCAGACAGTCTACTAATACTCTAATGACAGTTAGTTGACATGTAGTTGAAAAGTTACTTATAGTTAGTAGAATGTCTAAAGTGGACTATCAAAATAAAGTGTTACCAAACTCTATTTATTTCTCACATGTGAAGTTTATCTTGTAGCTCGCTGATTAACTATCTTAGTATGATGCATCTTTAGTCAAAACTGTGATAGCATGGTCACACCTCCGTCATTTGAACAATCGGTTCAACAATATAGGACTGTCGATAATGACATCACGCGCAGGAGGAGGTGTGATAACTTCTGCTTATTAATCTCTCCCAGAACTCTGAAATACTTACGAACATTGCACCTAATGACTTTTGCTCCATGTCATTTTGCTTTATTTGATGTTTGATTCATCATGGGTTCCCTCATACGGCATACTCTGAGGCACATGCTTCAAAAACGATGTTGTTGTTTGAAACACTAAAATATGTAGACTGAAACATATAGATATTCAAATTGAATTAACGATATTTAATGCACTGTGTTAGGTTGCCTATTGTGCCCAAGAGCAGATCTATTAAAGTCCACAAATCATATTTACTATACTTCTAACCATAAGCTGTAGTTCCAACCATGTCAGTTTGCGAATGTTCGTTGTAATTATGAGAAATGCCAAATCATTGAAATATGTTGGTAACGACAGAACTGGCGACAACAGTTGGCTGGCGATGCTTTTGGGAAATGCACCTCTGGTTGATTTCATATGTTTTTGATGAAAACAATTTATTTTTCAAGAAAATATTTAAAGGGGTGGTATAATGCCCTTTTCACAAGATGTAAATTAAGTCTTTGATGTCCCCAGAGTGTGTATGTGAAGTTTTAACTTAAAATACTCCACAGATATTTTTTTATAGCATGTTAAAATTGTCACTTTTGAGGGTGAGCAAAACACACCGTTTTTGTGTGTGTCCCTTTAAATGCAAATGAGCTGCTGCTTCCGGTACAAGGGGCGGAGCTTCAAGAGCTCCTGTTCTTTTACTTCACACAGACATGCACTGAAAATTTCAAAAACTTTTAGCCTTTTATGTTCAAACCGGAGTCAGACAATGATGGAGAGACTCAAGAAGAAGTGACAACATGAAGCAACAGGACATGTCTGAATGGTTAGTTGATGAATTTATGTAGCTTATGGGTAATTATCTTCTAGTCATTGATTAGCATATATTCTGTCATGATAATCTATAAATTGTGTTCCGGGGGCAGGGTTTATGTAAATTTTAGGGTTAGTGATGTCACTTACCCTTGAGGAATGTGGTGTAGTTCCTTCCAGCTGTTTGTTGTAGTCCTTAAAAAACGATTTCTCTAAAAGCAAATATCTCCCTTTGCTTTGAACTTTGAACGATGTAACTTTGCAGATGTTGTTTATGCTCAAACAGCAACATTACACACTAGCTAAAGTTAGAAAAGTGAAATCATAATCAACCACCCCTTTAATTTTGAAAATGTCTTAAGGTTTCATATTTTTTTTCTTGCACATCATCACATTTATTTAAAAGCCATAATAATAATAATAAATAAATAATAATAAACAAAATAAATGTTAATGTTCGAAAATGTATAAGTAATGAAACAAATCAAATTTCAGCTGTAAAGAAGCTCTACAAAAGGTAAGTATTTAGCCCAATCTATGTAATACATGTTTACATACAGTATAATTTCTGTATGTTTCCACATGTTGGCTGGACCGTATGATTTAAATTTGTGGACAGAATGTATTTTTGATTAAATGAACAGAGGTTTATTTAACCTGTCATTGACCAATTTACTAACCTTTATGATGTTTCAAACTGTTACCGAACACAAAAGTAGGATTTATTTTTTACAGTAAAATGATATTTCACAGAGACCAGGGGCTGGCAAGCTCAAAAAAAGGATAATAAAGTAGCATACAAGCATCATAAAAGTGGACGATATGAATTGTGTGCCATATTCCAAGCCTTTGGAAGTCATACGCTTTGTGTGATGAAATTCAAATAGGCCTAATGCACAACAAATGTGGTCAAATGGGGTTTATTGTATTCGACACAGAAGAGGAAAAAACAGCTTATGGGTTTGGATAAACATGAGCGTGAGTAAATGATAGATTTTTCATCATTTGTTTGGGCTTTGGGTGAACTATTCATTTAAAAAACAAGAACAGAGGGATGGCTTGTGAAAAATAAAGAGTATAGATGAGAGAGAGAGAGAAAGAGAGAGAGAGAGAGGGGGGGGGGGGGGGAGATATATATGTACCGGTATGTATATGTGTGTGTATGTGTATATAAAAATGTATTCATGCATTTATGTATTTATTTTTATTTTTATTTTTTTTATTATACTGATAGATTTTTGTATGGCCAATGCTTTGGCAATACTGTACAAGTCATGCCAATAAAGATCATTTGAGAGAGAGAGAGAGAGAGAGAGAGAGAGAGAGAGAGAGAGAGAGAGAGAGAGAGAGAGAGAGAGAGACTGTATTGCCAAGAGCCAAGCGAGAAATATTTCCCCGTACGTCTGAAACGGTAGATTGCCAAACCGAATGTGTGTGTTTGTGATAACGCGAGGCTTTGATTCTTTCATCTGAGGCAAAAACTGCGAAAAGGAGATCTACCCGACTCCCTCGCTCGACTCCTTAAAAGAGAGCAAGACAACAAAAGAAAAAGAAGGCCTTTTTTCTCCTCTGTGAGAAACGAAACAGCTTCTCTCCTGTCGTTTGACTCGTACAGTTCCTGTTAATTACGGCTACGGCCGGCGTCTTTTGATAATGTCGTTTTGTCGGGAAGACAGTTGTTTGTTGGTCACGCTTATTAGCATTCTTTTGAAACATTCATGAACTGATCTAAGGAAACAGGTGGGGATTGTCCCGGCGTATTGTGCGCTACAGAACTTGTCCAGAGTCGTTACGTTGGCAGTCAGTGTTTCATTTGGCGGACGGGAATGAGAAGACTCTCTCAGGTGGCTTGGCGTGTGTTTCTTCTCCACAGGCAGGAGCGCCTGTTGATGCACAGATTACGTGGATGAAAACACACCTGCGGTTCCTCAGAAGTGTTAGTAAATACAGACTCTTGATTGATCCACGGGAGTCGCTCTGACTTCACTTGAAGGATGAACCCATCTTAACTTGGGAAGTGCAGCACGTCATGCATTTGAAAACAGATTACATCTTTTTTTGTTTCCAACATCAGTCAAGTCTCAATTCATAAAACGCAAGACTGACAGTGCCGTCGGTTAAATTCACAGGATGTGGGACAAAAATGTTCCCCATCTTTGCCATTCCCATTAATTTTCCCAGAATTATTCTGGATGGATATAGATATACTGACAGACACACAACAGACAATATTAAATAGATTTACTTCACATACACTAGTAGTGGCCAGAAAGGAGGTCCAGGCTTGGAAAGTGTACATCTTCACCCTTTATCCAAATATTATTAAAATGTGTTAAAGATTTTGTAAGCAAATTGCGTAGTTGTGGAGTCAATTGTTTTATTTGTAATAATAACGCAGTGAAACATGACAACTTGAGCAACATAATATTTGACCAGGCTGTCACAAAGAAATTATAAACACATGCAAAAACTGGAGAAATATTAATAACTGATTATGATGTAGTCAATGTATGCTTTTTCGATGTTTTTTTTTTCATCATAACACATGTAGCCATAGTTTGCCTTTTGATGCCAAATAATTTTTTTTCAGATAAATACCTTAACCAAGTTCAGTGTTTTGTTCTTACCTCACTTTAAAAGATTTTCAAAATATAAATATTTTCCTCATATTTTGATTTAATTTAACTCCTAAACTAAACTCCTTTATATATATATATATATATATATATATATATATATATATATATATATATATATATATATATATATATATATATATATATATATATATATATATGTGTGTGTGTGTGTGTGTGTGTGTGTGTGTGTGTGTGTGGGTGGGTGGGTGTGTGTGTGTGTGTGTGTGTGTGTGAAGTAAACAAACAAACAAATAAATAAATAAATAAGAAGTTTCATCCATGTTTCATCCTATAATACATTTAAAAATGTAAAAGATTAATCGTTTCAATTCAACTTTTCATTCAAAAGGTAATTGTAATAATGTAAAAAAAAATACTTTCTTACTTTCTTACTGCATACTAAAAAGGAAATACTTTGTCGTCACCAGTCAAGTGCATACTAATGTGCATTATACATTTATGCATTTGGCAGACACTTTTATCCAAAGCGTTGGATAAAAACACATTTACATTTTGTCAGTTTTTGCTTTCCTTGGGAATCAAACCCATGACCTTGGCATTGCTAGCGCCAACGCTCTACTGTTTGAGCTACAGGAAAGCCTAATAAAGCGTTATAAGTATGCAAATTAGAATGCAGCCATTGAAATTCACATCATAAAACATCATTGCAAGCACACTTTGAATTCAATAAAGGCTCTTAGATATTACAAATAATGCAACTCTTGCAGTCTTGGTAGTATACTTAAAATTACACACAATATGAACTTCTTTATAAAGAGATTTAAAACTCATACACCTTATGAGTTTGCCTCTCCTAATGTGTAAACAGTATTATCTGTCATTCTGTGTTTCTACTTGCCTGTAGTAGGCTACACTCATTTATTTTCTATCATCTCTAGGCGCTTATGGAAGCCCTCAGGGGACAACATGCCTTCATTAGCACTTAGCAGTAACGTTGCATTAATGCTTCATGTGGCTGTAATCTAATAGTAGCAACATGGATGAAACGTGTTGCCTGCATTTAAAATGTAAGCAGACACACAGACTAAGAGCTGTGAATTGAGCGTTATATAATGAGCACGACTGAATCAAACATGTGACTGACTTCCCCTCGGCCACTGACTGACTTATAGAATATGATGAAAACTCTGGCAATAAAGAAAGACATATGATAATGCTCCAGTGTTTTCATTGCCACTAAACAGAATTGCAAAAAATAACACCCTTTTTCCTGCTAGATTCACCACCATGGCGGCCTAAGCCATATTCCCTCAAGTCTTTATATTATTTTTGCAGTTTACAGAGCCTAGCCTCATATTTCAATTATATCTGCCAGGTTGCAGGTACACAAAAACGCATACAAAAAAATATACAGTGACTTGAAGATTTATTTTGATGGTTGACATGCGGCTTACAACATTCTTGCACTTGAGACATATAAATGGATATTGAAAAATTGTCTTGACATCACAACAATCATACTCTCTGCTTTCAGACCATTTGGAAAAACTCATGAATTACAAAAGATTATCGCATGCAAAAACATGTTGCCACAGTGACTGAATGCTCTGGAACAATCTCTAACAGGATGTGATTAAAAGCAACACAGTTACACATGCATGATCCATCACAAATCAGTTTGAGCGGTCTACAAATCTGCTAAGACATGCCGTCATTCCCAGGTGCATCTGAACTGCTTTTGGAATAGAAGAATATTTGTTTCTTTCTTATAGATTGACAAATCATAGAAACATGATAGAGTTCTCAGTTAAGTAACAACATTGTCTCAGATGTTTCTCCTAAAAATGCTTTGGAGACGTTCGTTCAAAGTTATCTGGGTTTAAAGGGGCATTCGGCAACTATTTAAACTTAATAAAACCGTTTAGAAATCATTTGGATGGTTTAATAACCTGTTCTGGTGAGAATGGTGACTTTCCCCGCTCCCCCCAGCGTTCCTAGACGGAAAACCAACCTTGCAACATGGGGACTACCATAGGGGGAGCTTGTTCACAAAACATGCGACAACAAAAGTGAAAATCAGCGAAGAAATAGCTAGAGTTGCAGAATGCCCCTTTAAAAATGTTCTCAAAAAGTTAGACAAAAACATTATTTATATACTTTTTTCCTGAAATGTTTTAGTGGGACATTCTAACATTCTTGAAATGTTACTAGTTGTTTCAGAACATTCCGAGAACATTCAAACGTAATGTTTGAAGAATGATAAAATGGAATGTTTCATTAATTGTTCGTACTGTATAACCAAGATAAAAAAATATTTTAAAACATTTAAAAAACTATACATTTCGAGCGTTCAGAGAAAAGTCGAGCTATACAATCAACGTGGATAGACAAACAATGATCATTTGGCCTTGTGAGAAATATTTGGGTCTTTATGTCAGAAGAAATATCTGAGAAGCTGGACTCTTGGGAAAATCATTTACGTGTCAAAGACATCTCTTATGGGATTTTTTTCTTTCTTATGGGTCTTCACCTTTGGCTAAATGCAACGTATTGATGAGTTCAGCTGGTTCAGATGAATCAATGGAGCTAAAGAACTGAATGGAGAACAGAAGCTGATAAACGAGTGTCGAGGAAGTGAGAGACTTTACACCCAGAGGCCAGAAAGTTTTACTGAAGTTGCACAAGACCAAACAAATATGATATGAGGAATTGTGTGTTCCTTAGCGACTCGGTCATGAGGAAGTGTTCCTCGGCACAGATATAGTGTCAAGAGTCCACTTCAGGACCAATTTAAAGTCAAATTAAGATTTTGCAATAATGTTTTCATTTCCTGTTTCCTTCAGACATTCACACTTCTCTTATTTGCACTGAATTCTTATGGAGGGATATAGATATGAAGAATTTAACAGATAACATTATGTTAATATATTGTCAAAAACATATTAAAGTCATATAAAATGTTTATTTTTTATTTTCAAATTGGATTTCCCTATAAAAATCCAATAAAGACTTCTTTATTGAATTTAGTTCGATCTGATATGAGTTTCCACTCTGTTTTCTCAGCATAAAGCGCCAAACTCATCTGTTAAAAGACAGATCACAATCTATGAAATACAGTTTATATCATAACTTTGACAAAATGTGTGGTAAAATTGTGTATTACGAAATAATACAAATCTTGATTACATGTTGCAGTCAATAAATTAAATAAAATGTTTGCATGAAAAAGGCATTTTCCACAGGGTTGCAGAAGACGTTACATTTCTTTATGTAAAATAAAGAGCGATACTTCTTGAAATGGTAAATGACATGAAATCTGCCTTGAAATGTAAACTGTCATGCAAACTGTCAAGTGTAAAAAAGAAGAACAAAATAACCTTATTTTTTTTTAAGTAGGCTAATGGTCTCATCTACATAGAATAACAGAAGGCTTGTCATCTGTCATCAGATTGCTGATGCAGTGTAAATCTGAGCTTAAAAACACAGAACATCTTTTTGTTATTGCAATTCTACATAAAAGCCTCATCAGCATTTTTTGGGGCTTTTGAAAGATGTCAGATTATGCAAGAAACGCAGCGTTTGCTGATTGGTGCTCGTCCGCCGACTCACACTCATCCGTTTAGTGTTCAAACTGATGATTAGAAGACACACGACACGATTAGAGACAATCACATCTCAGTCACTAAACTAACAAGCCGCAAAGTCAAAGGAACTTTAATATCAATCTTTTTTAGACATATGTTGGGTCTTCAGTGTTTGATTTCATCCTCTGTTGCCTGTGGAAACATGCTAGTGAACTACGTGTAAGAACTACATGTAAAAGTCCTGTTGCTTCAGAGACATGATGGAAACAGTGATAAACGAACAAGTTCAGCAACTGAGGTGTTCGTAAGTGTTTTATGCTGTCATCATATTTCCCCAGTCCGGTTTAAAGCATTACCTCAAGGCTGCAGGAAAGCAGATATTGGACTGGACATGTACAGACTTGCCTTGTTGCCAGTGTCTCATTCAATGTTGTTATGAGGAGATACACGAGCTGATTCACTAATATTGAACCCAGTCCAAAACCTGTTTGGCAGTGTCTTTTATTCACTAAATCATACACATGTCCACTCCTAATGTGAATCTTAAGTTTTACGAACCTACCCCTAAACCTAATCTTAACCCATGTACTTACCTTATATTACCCAGTACTTTCTTAGGTAAGTACACTATAAGTACATGTAAGTTAACGTACTGTAAAATGAAGCGTTTCCCACTTTTTGTATACTTACAGAAATAATACAGCATACTTTAAAAGTGTATACTTAAGTGTGAAATGAATGTAATTGTTTTGGAAACTTAATTGCATGTCATATAGGTTTTATAAATAATACATGTATGTATATAGAGCATTTATTTTAAATGCATAATTACTTCTGATGTCTTTGAAATATGGTTAAAGACAGTTATAGTAAACTGAAATATACCTTACTGCCTTTCTAATGAAACTTGTAATTACACATTTGTATGATGAAGTTGTAATTTAATACATTTAAAATATATTAACTTTAACTACAGTAGCTATTGGATAACTTTAAAATTAAAGTTAAAATTATAATCAAGTACTTATGTGCTTGTTCTTTAGCACATTAAATAAGTGCACTTCTAGAAATCATGACAAAAGATTATTAAAACACAGTGATTTAAAATGTACTTTAAAGTAAATTATTCCAGAGTGCACTTCTGTAAGTGTATACTTATAGTCATGAAAGTGTACGCTCTTTTGCACTTGAGTGGCCTTTTCATTAATATTATATTATCTGAAAATATATATTTTTAAATATACTTGTATATTTTTAAATAACATTTGAAGTACACTACAAGTGCACATTCAATACAATTAAGCACAATTATTTTTCACGTGAGCATCTTATGGTGAACCTGATAGAATTAAAAAAAATTTAGGCCTATATATACTTTAAAATTTAAATGTAAAAATAAAGTAAAATTTAGGTTGAATTAAAGTAATCTCAAATTTTAATTCACTCGAAAATATTTAGGCTATTTTGATAATGCTTTCAGCTAGAAAAAGTGTTGTAAATCTACAGTCCGTTTGACAGGTTTTACCAAGTTTAAATCAGTCCAGTTTATTTTCTTCCACAATCCGCACAGAAAATGTGGAAAAGTCCAGATTCAGTGTGGGTCTATAATGATGCAACACCCCGACATCTGCGATTATTGATGGACCCATAGAAGGGTGTTCAGGTGCCCTGTTGGACTATTAAACTGCTTGTTTTAAATGTGCTTTGTAAATAGTTGTAGCCTTGTGTGATACTCATATAATAATATATTTCCCTCTGTTAATAACAGTATAAAATTTTAGTGCCTCATTAAATTTTACACAGCCATTAATGGCAGCTCAGGAACTCAGTGCGAGTTGTGAATAACACTGGTGTATATGAACTGTTTCCCCAAGTACCCGAGGGGAGGGTTTATTTTATCTATCTATCTATCTATCTATCTATCTATCTATCTATCTATCTATCTATCTATCTATCTATCCATCCATCCATCCATCCATCCATCCATCCATCCATCCATCCATCCATCCATCCATCCATCCATCCATCCATCCATCCATCCATCCATCCATCCATCCATCCATCCATCTATCTATCTATCCATCTATCCATCTATCCATCTATCCATCTATCCATCTAAGGCTTTCAGCGTAGATGCCTATACACTGACTTTTCCAAAAAATATTATGATTTGAAAGAAACTCCGTGTGTAACCATTGTCTCTAATTTCATTATCTAGTAATTCCCCAGAGAATAATCATGCTGAATTCAATGAACCTCTGAATCTTCATGTTTTGCAACTGTTTAAAACCAAATTTGCATGTGGTAAAACACATCGTTTGCAAGTTGTTAGATGTGCGAAATTCAAAAGCTTTTCATCTTAGATGAAATGGTGGTTAAGAAACAAGTATTTTTTTCAAAGAATGTACAAATAGTCGATAGCCTTAAGGTGAAATTACATTAATGAAATTTTGCGGGCATATCACTTGGTTAAAATCAGCATTAAATGAAAGTTGCGCTCGTCTTTTCTTCTTTATTGTGCCGTATATCTGATTGAAACGCTTCTGGAACAAGAACAAATGTAGGCGGGGCTTGATTGTGTCTGTGGGGAATTGATTGGATGATTGGATGGTTGTGGTTTGCTATTGTTGGATCTCATGTGAGTGACAGGTTGCCCCGCCCTTGTCATCAGAGAAGAAAAGAGGAGTTAAGTTATTTTGAGTGTTTTTGGACTATGCATATTCTCAGATGTTTCAAGCAAAAAAAAAAAAGGCACTGATCGAGCATTCTGGGAATGTGACAATGTGTTGTGACATCACACACTTTACATGAGGGCATAATACCACCCACAGTTAGGTCAGGACAACGGTCACAGGGGTCTAGATCCCAATTTTGTCCTCTCCAAATTTGGGAAAAGATCAAATTCTCAAAATTGCGATCAGTATTGTAAAGAGAATTCCCTGTTTGTTGTCTTTCCTTGAGTTGAAATGTGATCTACGGCCCTGACTGGTCATGACATTTGGGTAAACAATATCAGGCTATCGTACAATTCCTGACCTTTGTACTTTTGTACATTATCAGGCAAACTGCAATTCTAACAGGGAACTTCCAGTTATTTACTTAATGCCAGTTTATACTCAACATATGCTGCTTTGTGGGGGTTAGTTTTGGACCTGGGTACAATATTGTATCATTTCACACATTCAGGAAACATGTTCATACTCCCACAGGATCATAGCAAGCTGATTACTTCACTTCATAAGTGAAGATAGGAATGAAGATAACGGATGTAGAGAGATTTTAGATACAGGTCGTAAATACACATGGTTAAATCTCTATTCTGGTCATGATAAATAGCGTAATTTATGGTTAAAGCCAGACCAAGAAATGTACCTTAAATCTTTTTAGGAATTAGCATTAGCATTGGCGGTAAAATCCATACTCTCCATATGAAAACATATGCGTATGGAATTGTTTCTCCACAACTAAGGCTAAAGCAATTTCATGTCATTCAAATTCATTTAAAATCAGCAGGCTGCATAAGCTGAAAATAATGAAACTCGTCTGTGGTTGAGATCATAATTAGTGATGCTTGCTAAGGCTTATACATTAAAAAAATTAAACATTGGCATGCAATTTAACCTGAAGTAATATTTGTGCTGTTATCTCAAATCATGCAGTTTTTCACTTTTCTGAGTGATTATATGTGCAATTTTCACTTGGCAAAATGATCAAATTAAATTATCCAATACACGTATATTTAAGGAGAATCTGGAGCATTTCTGGCATCCAACATCCAAGCATCACTTTCCACAGGCAAGCTCTCATATTTACTTTATAATTTATTTTTCCACATGTCCAAGGTTTGTTCTCAAAATTCATTCTGCGTAGCACCACTTGACACCCACAGAATTGTGATTCAGCCGTTTGGGCTGTTGACACTTTCAGCTTATCTGTGTATTATGATGGAAACCATTTTGGATGAAATTAAGCACAAATAATCCCACCAACAAAGCGGAGCAAGCCCAATCATGCTCAGATCGAAGTGTTTATTCATCTTTTTCATGCTTCACGGTCGAGACACGTTCAGTCCCCACCCACTGAAACTCCAAACTAGAAAACAAGGCTTGTTTTGAAAACATTCTCATCTGAATGGAGAAATGGTTATGTTTTGAATATCATCTTAGCAGAGGGGAGCAGAATACGTGCTGTTGGAGATGAGCGCCAGGGGCGAGAAATCTCCCATGAAAATCCCTCCCGAAGACCGACAACTTTATTGCTTTGTAATATCCGAGGCCTCATGGGAAAAACTGTCGACCTCTTGAGCTAAAGTGTTCTAGACCTTTGGCAGACACAGTAACCCTTACCACAAAATTAGTCAGGGCAAAACCTTCGGAAAGGGCAGCAGAACGTGTGGTGGTGAGTGAAAGCCTATCACATCCTTGTCATGTTCCTCCTTGGGGTATGGCCTGACCTTTGACCTTCAGTCTACACAGAGCAAGCTTTCTAGTCCTTTTTTTTCATTCACCTCTTCCAAAATATTTGATTTTTACACACGATACGTTCCTCTGGTTGGCTGTTCATTGGTAGGTGTATTCTAACTAACTGTTGGAATGTGCACTCAAAGAGCAAGCTTTTTGTTTCCCTTCGGGGAATGACCTTTGACCCCTACAACAGGAATAATGCCAAGTTAAAAAAAACACAGCATGGGGCTCTACTTTAGTGTGTCAATCATCTAGACATGTCCCCTTTGCTTAAGTGCTTAAGAAACGTCCCCTTCACATGATAAAACGCCAGAGCGAGCTGTGCAAACACATTTACCACCACCGCCGCTGTCAAGATAAAGCTGTTATTTACAAGACGCGATACGTTACTGAGCTAATGATGTACCGTCTGTTTGTTTTATGAACTTAAATGTCATGTTTCATAATAAGTACTTTGGCTTTGACAATTCCACTGACTTATAAACCAAAGCTATAATTTTATATAGTGCATTTTATATGCATAGTTTTCACTCACAGAACTGAAGAAAAGACAGTTTACCACCTCAAAAGAAGAACATCTAAAACAGGTCAACAAAATGCAAGTTTCGGGCACTTGTGATCCATATACTGTACAAAACCTGCTGCGGATTCTCACTCACTAAAAACAGCGAAACTTTATAAAACACTTAACGTGAAAAACACTTAAAGCACCTTAAACACAGTGATATTAAAAAATCATATTCAGTATACAGATTATTGATGATGCATACTATATATGGGCGAGCAGATGAGCCCAGAATATAAATTCTAATATTCTAATATTATAGCTAAGCTCATAAAAGTAACAGCACACCTGTCCTCACTAAAATTAGTGATTTGAGTCATTATTCATGACTGTATCTTAGGTTAAAGTTGTACGATTGATGCTTCTTGTACGAAGCATCACTAACTACTATACCTAATGTGTTGTGTGCCCAGATATTATGTTAAAACCAATGGTCTTTTCCAAGTGACAAAAAAGATAAAGAAATGGGTATGAATTCCATCCTACAGCACCCTATGTTTCAATGACCTTGAAGAGCTGTAGAAAATGAGAGAGAGAGAAAAGCATTCACTGGCAGAAACATTCTGAAGGTGTAGGAGAAAAGGAAAGAGAAGAGGGGGCATTGGAGGTATCTATGGTTACCTTGGCTTTATCACTGTTTGTCTTGGATTGCAAGTGCAATAAAGTGAGAAAGAATGCTGAAGTGAGAGCTGTTATTGCACGAGCATTCTTTCACACAGAGTCACCAGGAGACGACAGAGGAGGTCCTTCTCTCTCTCTCAGGTCCATCTGCTCTACATGTTTGATCAACTCATTTATCTTTCAAATGCCCTACAATGTCACATCTCATCTATGCGTACCAAGGCATTTTTTTGATAAGAGAATTAAGTATCTTCCTGTCTCATTATTTAAATGTACCCTGCATTGCTAAAGAGTGTGTCAGGGTAGTATGCATTTTTGTCGGTCGACCAGAAGTTTGCAACAGCCTTCACACACACAAAGTATTTGTAAAGTTCAGTTTGGTTTCTGTTTCATTTTCATGGACTTTTATTTTCATAGATCTTTAGCTGTGTCCCAAATGACGCACTATACACTATGCACTTATACATAAGTCGGATAGCCCCTCCCATTAAGTGTGAAACGTCCAATGTTCCACAGTTCGTTTTTTTGGTTAAATAAGTGCATCATTCTGGTACTTAATGTGCACTTATTCTTTTTCGAATTTTCAGTGAGAACGCACTACTCACACTATTTATACTACAAAATGGCGTAGAATAGTGCACAAGTATTTCTGCACAAGGTTTTCTGTGCTTCTTTTTTTGTTTCCATGGTTTCTGGAATGTTCTCATTTGTTGTCATGGCAACTCATTGTTTGCTTTGTTCCAACTGCGTCTTGTTTAGGTCTTTAGTTACTCTGTAGCTGCGTCCCGATTCAGAGGCTGCATCATTCGAAGGCTGATTGCGTCACAGAAAGCTTCTTCAAATGCGTCATTTGTTTCCCGAGTAATGAAGGATGCAACAGGTGTGGCCTACAGTATCTCACCCCAGACTTTATTGTACGCCAGTAATGACGAGATTTTTTTGAGAGAGAGAGTGAAGTTGCAGGATTACACTTTTAAACATAAGCATTGGGTTTTAACTTACTCAAATATCGAATGATATGAATGTAAAAATAAATAAATAAATAAAGCAGTTCAAATGTTGACATATCTTACTAATATGTGATTTTATATAGTTTATACTCTTTATTATGTACATAAATGGACCAAGGTGAACATATTTAGATTGGTTGTGAACCTCGTTTTGTTTTCAGACAGATTTTTTAAAACGTCCAGAAAAAACGTTACTGCCACGTATCAACCCTTCCAGTGTAGACAGAAAGCATATTAAATTTGCTTTTGTTGCTTCATGCCGCTCACATCTGGAGTCAGTGACGCATGTCAGTTTGGGTTTCAGCAAGTTGCAAAAGCAACATTTCTCATTTTCAGTTTAAATGAATGTACTAAACTAACTAAAACTGAAACAAAATTAATAGAAAACTATAAAGAGTTATTTTAAAAAAATATAAAAAAATACAAAAAACAAACAAAATTACTAAAACTTGTATTAAACTAAAATTAAAATGGAAAAATACAAAATTAAAAACTTATTTCAAAACTATAACAGTTTCTCAAATATACTAAAATACTATGTTGCAGATCAAATGCTAGCATTTGTTAGTCATGAGCAGAGGTGGGTAGAGTATCCAAAAACTGTACTCAAGTAAAAGTACAAGTACTTACAGAAATATTTACTCAAAGTAAAAGTAATAATCTTAATAGTTACTTGAGTAAGAGTAAAAAAGTATCCAATGAAAAAAGTACTCAAGTAGCTAGTTACTAGTTACTTTGGATCATATAGGCCTATATATATATTAACATGATATTATTTAGATTATTTAGATAATTATCTTTGCAACAAAAACAGAAGAGACAAGCATTATTTCAGCTATCTACAGTATAGCCCGAAAATCACAGCCTGTCCTTTGGTTTGTATAATAGTAACTTATACAACTACATTTTTATTATTATTATATTATTATACAATGTCGAAATAAAGTGAATATGCATAGTTTTGCATTCAAAGGCATTTAAAGTCAGGAAACCATTGACACAGAGAAGAAAGAGTTAACTCTTCATATGTGCTCGCGCTCATGACCGCTACCGAACATCTGAACACAAACAACGATCAAATGCACATCGATAGATCTTCTTCCGTCTGTTCTTCAAAATGTAATCAAATGTATATTTCTCCAAGCATGTTTAAACTGTCTAAGGCAGGCAAAGACATTCGTTTTTAAGATGATTTTGCACGCTGCGCAATACACACACATTACTGCGGGATGGCGGGTGTTCATTTCATAAACTGTGAACATTGGTAGCTTATTTAATGTATAAATTAAGGGTATATGTCCTAAAAACTAGTAATGTCATACTTTGTAGTAGTGCTATCGTGGTGTAATAATCTATTTGGTTGTAAAATGTATTACCTGAATGAAATGAAATCAAATGTATCGTCCCGTGGAATCATTCATTCACAGACAGACAGCATACGAAGATGTTCAACTAATGAAGATCTTCATCGCTGGCAAACAATATCATGCACTTGCAGATTTGCTTTCACTTTAATGTAGGTCCACGGCCACTTCATCCAACGCTCTTGGTGTTCTTAAATCTTCCTGTTACGACTCGAAGTGTGAAAGCGCTTCAGATGATTCAGTGCGTGAGGAACTGAACAGATCATTCAAACTGATTCGCGAACGGATTTAGACAGAACAGCCAACTTGTTTGATGAAGTCTTTGAACAGAATCGACTCAAAAGATTAATTAATTTGTGAATTGAGCATCGCTCATGCTCATAAAAAAGATACAGCGTGCTTGGAATAAACTACGCATTTAACAACATGTATTGCATTAAAATAAAGTAACGAGAGGAACGTCGCCCAACGTAACGAAGTAAAAGTACATTTTTTTCATTAGAAATGTACTCGAGTTAAAGTAAAAGTACCCACATTTAAATCTACTCTTAAAAGTATTTTTTTTTTCAAAAAAATACTCAAGTAAATGTAACGAAGTAAATGTATTTGTTACTACCCACCTCTGGTCATGAGAGATAGCAAGTCCTGTTTTGTATGAAACACAGCATTAAACTTTCGTTTAAAGAGGTATTTAGAAGCCTTTGCATTGTGAGTGTACTTTAAAAATGAGTCTTGTTAGACAGCATGCTAAGAATTGGAGAATAGCAATTGTGTGTTATTCACTACAGCTGTATCATTCTGTCCCTTCCTGATAAACAACATAAAAACTGAAATGCATTCAGCTTCTCTACCAACCCCCTCAACAGCTCTCCAGGATCCTGGCCCCACAATTCACAGTGTGATCATCGAGATGGGGGCCAAATTATTTCCTGTGTTACCCCCTCCTCAAGATGTATCATCCCTATGGTTGTAGACCATCATCACCGCTATCTCTCCCTCTTTCTCTGTCTCCCTCGCTCCCCTCCGAAGAGGCTGGAGAATTGAACACTCAGCTATTATTAGTCTGTGAAAGGAGAATGTTTGGAGGAGCCATTTGGCGAGATATGGGGTGAGGAGGAGAGAGCGCAAAGGGGTGCCAGCCTACCTTTTCTTCTCTATTTCCTTTCTCCGTTCTCCCTTTCTATTGCCCTTCTATCGAGGTGCACAATTGCTTTTCCCTGTGCGGTAAGAATGATGTTTTCGCCATGGAATGCTAAAACCGGGAGGGGTCTTCCTCCACTGTTTCTTTGTCAAAATATGTAAAGATTTATTTATTCTTGGATTCTAATCTAAAATCTTCACTGGTCTGGGAATCATAGATGTTATTCATTACAGAACTGTTCTCATAAAACATATTGACCCCATTATAGTGCTCTTTTCCTATATACCCTCCAGCGACTGACTTGGTTAAGTGAAACACCATCAAAAACATCATAACAGTCAGGATCAGTACTGACAGGCGGACGTATTTCCTTATGCTGTAACAGTGGAGGCATTGCCAACTCTCTTGAAACGTTTATTGAACATTTTGCTGACATAGAAAAAGTCTTGCCAAATTTTGCCAAAAATTGCAAATGAAAAAAAAATTGCATGAAACTACACATGTGAACAAGCTAAATGTATTTGACCACATCTCACTGTAAATGCAGTGAGACCATCTGAACGAAAGCTTGCATTATTACATTATGCAGTAAACAACTGAACAGTACAGTACATTATATACTGTATACATATCAAATGTACTGTACTGTTCAATTGTTTACTGCATATTTTAAAATATACATCATCATATAGAGCTATAGACCACTAGTGCACTGTACCTTTAAGAGCATGTATCTGAGTAAGTTGCAATAATAACAGATCTATGTGAATTTGAACATAAAAAAAAAAAAAATTTAAGAGCTTTACCAAAATTAAGGTCCTTGCACACTGAGTCCGAAATTTCCGTATGCGTTTATTCGTATCCGTCATTCGGTGGCTCTGAATTGTCAAAATACCATTCAAATGCTTGTTACGGATGCGAAAAACGCAGAAAATCGAACCCGATCCAATTTTTTTTTTTTATGACGGACAAAAGTTTCTGAGGCAGTGTGTAAGCGTTATTGACATAACGTGAGGTCGTATTTATTTTTTAACGTGCGAAAATTTCAGACGCAAATTTCGGATTCAGTGTGCAAGGACCTTTAATTTGAAATTGTAAAAACACTTGGTTATGATACTATATACACTTGTAGACTATATTTGTATGTGTGTGTGTGTGTGTGTGTGTGTGTGTGTGTGTGTGTGTGTGTGTGTGTGTGTGTGTGTGTGTGTGTGTGTGTGTGTGTGTGTGTGCGTGTGCGTGTGCGCGTGCGTGTTAAGTAGTATACATTTATAATGTTGGCCACTTATCAGTTATCAGGCATAGCATTAAAAATAATTATCAATATATCGCTTCCAACTAGAATGTCAGTCTCTAGACCAAATGGTTTTATTTTGCTGATACTTCAATGCTGGCCTCTTTTGAACCCATCACCCTGAGGTCTGTGTACAAACAGACGTGTGAGCCAGAGACCTTGATATAGTGCCCAGATCAATTTGAGATTGAGGGACACATTATGAGAAAAATGCTTAAAGAATTTAACGCCAAGATTGTTTTAGATATTATCTAACCCACTTGTAAAAATCCTGCCAACCCAAAACTGAAAATCGAGAATTTTGGCCAATCTGAAATTTAGCAGGTCTACAGAGCAAGCAAAACACCTTGGAAGCAGAAAGCTGCCATTTTAACTTTTACCTATAAACAAAAGCCCATCAACATCCTCAACCCTGAATCAACATTTCTCTGCCCTTTAGATAGTAAAACTCCCAGAGCAACTTATGCTTAGGTTGTCAGATTTTGTATAGGTTAGTTGAGGAAAGAACTCGTCTGATCGTCATTCATTTATCATTCCATTCCATTTTTTCCCCTCTTCATCTTATATAAGGTCCACAGTACCATCGATTTTTCCACTACATGCTGTAGAGATTGTATCAATATCCTCAGGTCCAGAATCGAATCAAGTGTAAGTACTGCTCTTCAGGGGTGGTTAACAATGAAAAGGTCTCTTTATTAGAAATACCGTACCAGCCTAACCATGTTCAATCCCAGTCGGTGCGCTCTCATAACGGACCACGACCAACACTCGAGCACTGATCAATACCAAACCTCTCTCTCATCAGCAATAATCGCAGTTCTTCCCTGTAGCTCATTCACCCAATGTTGATGGAATGCCAAGGCCAGGATTACAGGATGATTGTCACATGGCTTTTATAATCACACGCCATGTCTCATAAAATATATAAAGAGATATTCCTTCCTTACGCTGTGTGCTGTTAATCTCGAAGTCGGAATTTCCAAGTTCTACTAGGAATGAGCGCCAATCAGAATTGAATTGAGACTGCCTTTTGTACAGTAGTTTTGAAGAGAAAAAAAAGAACGTTTAAAGGGGACATATCATGCTAAATCGTTTTTAAAAGTTTAAGAAAGTTTATAGAGTGCTGCAGAAATGAGTCCTAAAACTTGGAAACAAGTTTGAACATCGTCCTGAATTCAATGGGTTTTGGAATTACCCCATTAAAATAATGTCCGTGGCGAACACAATCGCAAGATATTTTCACTTTTATTTTCTATGGCATAAAATTCATCAATAAAATCCCCCATGTGATTGATTTGTGTTTACTTGTCTTGTAAAACTTGTCTTGTTGGGACATTAAATGTCATCAGCTGAAGTGGTAAACTCATCTACTCCACTACTAGTTCAGATTTTAAAAAGAAAGAGATGTTGGATGCTTAGTGATGGTGACTCTAAAGTCATGCAACTGTGGTATTTGTTTATAGTCTAACTTTAGCTTTTTATTTTCATTGGGTTTTCAAAATTCATTAAAGTTATGTTGATTTGAGATGATTATCTTGAAAAACAAAACTTGTACGAATCATGTACTTTTGTCTCAGATCTTATCTTCTGCTATAATCAGGGCTTGACATTAACTTTTTTGCTCTCCAGCCACTGTGGCTACTGGTTTCCAAAGTTACTAGCCACTCAGCATTTTCACTGGCCACAATTTTGACATCAGTGCCATGGGAAAAAACTGCCATATAGATATTTTTAATATTATCTCATAATTTGGCAGTAGGTATATTAGGCTGCTGTCACTTTAAGACCTGATGCACAGATCTATTCAAGTCAAGCCAAGTCAAATATATTTATATAGCGCTTTTCACAATACAGATTGTATCAAAGCTGCTTCACAGCATCAATCAAAACAACTTAACAATGTTTGTTTATTACTGGAAAAAAAGACATCCAAGTTTGGTAGAGCTGATCAATGGTATGATTGGTTAATTAATTTGAATATCCCCAACTGAGCAAGCCAAAGGCAACAGTGGCAAGGAACCGAAAAACTCCATCCAGTGACCTAATGGTGTCCTAACACCCCATCAGATGACCCAATGGAGAAAAAAAACCTTGGGAGAACCCAGGCTCAGTCGGGGGCCAGTTCTCCTCTGGCGTTTATGAACTAGAGGCCGAATTTACAGTAACTGTAAGATAAAAAATTTATATGAATGCCTGGCTAAATAGATGCGTCTTCAGTCTAGTTTTAAACTGGGAGAGCGAGTCTGAGCTACGAACAATATCAGGAAGGCTATTCCAGAGCTTCGGAGCTAAATGTGAAAATGCTCTGCCTCCTTTGGTGGATCTGGATATCCTAGGAATGACCAGAAGCCTCGAATTTAGTGATCTTAAAGAGCGCGATGGATTGTAAGGCGATAGAAGATCTGTTAAATAGACTGGAGCTAAACCATTTAGAGCTTTATAAGTCAAAAGCAATACCTTGTATTTAATACGGAACTTTATAGGTAACCAATGAAGTGATGATAAAATCGGTGTTGCAGGACAACCAGCTAATAAAGCATTACAGTAATCTAGTCTCGAGGTCATGAATGCATGAACTAACTTTTCTGCATCAGAGACTGATAGCATATTACATAGCTTAGCAATGTTTCTAAGGTGGAAAAAGGCAGTTTTTGTAACATATGAAACATGATTTTCAAAAGACAGGTTGCAGTCTAATGTAACACCCAGGTCTTTTATATAGGGGATTTTATGGGGATATTCAAATTAATTAACCAATCATACCATTGATCAGCTCTACCAAACTTGGATGTCTTTTTTCCAGTAATAAACAAACATTGTTAAGTTGTTTGATTGATACTGTGAAGCAGCTTTGATACAATCTGTATTGTGAAAAGCGCTATATAAATATATTTGACTTGACTTGACTTGACTTGACTTTTACTGTAGCGGATAAAGTAACAGGGCATCCTACTATGTTAAAGTCGTGCTGTGAAAGGTTTTGTGGACGGTTTTTATAACCGATAAGTATTACCTCTGTCTTGTCTGGATTTAATAAAAGAAAATTTCGCGTCATCCAATCTTTTATATCTTTAACACAATCTGTCAATTTGGATAATTTAGCGTATTCATCTGGCTGTGATGAAATATATATTTGAGTGTCATCAGCATAACAATGGAAACTAATTCCATGTTTCCTTAGAATATTACCAAGTGGCAGCATATATATTGAGAATAATAAAGGGCCTAACACAGATCCCTGCGGCACTCCATAGTTTGCCGAAGTTATAATCGATTTTTCTCCATTTAAGTAGACGGAATGGTAGCGGTCAGATAAGTATGACCTGAACCAGCTCAATGCTTGTCCTTGAACACCAGTGTAATTTTGTAGTCGATCTAAGAGTATTGTGTGATCTATAGTATCGAACGCAGCACTAAGATCAAGTAAAACTAGTACTGAGATACAGCCTTGGTCCGAAGCTAAAAGTAAATCATTTGTGATTCTAACAAGCGCAGTTTCAGTGCTATGATGTGGTCTGTATCCAGACTGAAACTTTTCATAGATGTCGTTTTCTTGCAAGAAAGAGCCGAGTTGAGCGGACACAACTTTTTCTAATATTTTTGACATGAATGGAAGATTGGAAATGGGTCTGTAATTTGCTAGGTTATTTGGATCTAATTGTGGTTTCTTAATAAGAGGTTTTACAACTGCCAGCTTGAACGTTCTTGGAACATGACCTAAAGATAAAGATGAGTTAATAATATTGAGAAGAGGCTCTTCCACTATAGGTAACACTTCTTTCAGTAGTTCAGTTGGTATAGGATCTAATAAACATGTTGTTGTTTTAGATGAAGTGATAAGTTTATTTAACTCTTTTTGTTCTATGGTTGTAAAGCATTGTAATTGTTCTTGCGGGGTGATAATTGCGGCCGAATTATAAGGCGCGAGCAAAGATCGAACGTTTACGATTTTGATTCTGATGTTTTCAATTTTCTCGGTTAAGAAGTTCATGAAATCATTACTACTAAACTGTAACGAGGTATTTCGTTCAGACGACGTCTGTTTATTTGTTAGTCTAGCCACGGTATTAAATAAAAACCTTGGATTATTTCGGTTGTTTTCTATTAATTTGCTGAGGTGCTCAGCCCTGGCCGTTTTAAGTGTCTTTTTATAAAGTGTATAAATACTCAAATACTTACTCTGACGTACCCATTGATTGGCAATTATGGTGTTCCTGAAGATGAGGATGGAGAGTTTGGGCTCAGCAAGTGGTTTGAATCTTCCAGAATCCATGCTGCTGATCTCATTGTTGGGGAGGTCTCAGAGAATCCCAGTCACTGGAGCTCTGCCAAGTCTCTGGATAAGTGGCTGCGTGAGCAAGGCATCCCTGGACTCGAAGGGGTTGACACTCGAAAATTAACCAAAAAGATCAGAGAAAAGGGAACCATGTTGGGGAAACTTGTGGTGGAAGGAACTTCAGCCAACAACGTTCCGTTTGACAATCCGGACACCCGAAACCTTGTTAAAGAAGTTTCCATGAAAGAACCAAAAGTTTTTAATCCAGAGGGAACAGTGAGAATCACTGCCATAGACTGTGGCATAAAATACAACCAGATCCGTTGCTTGTGCCAGAGAGGTGCCCGGGTCACCGTTGTCCCCTGGGATCATCTTCTGGATTGCAATGACTTTGATGGGTTGTTCATCAGCAATGGCCCTGGGAATCCAGAGTACTGTAAGGAGACTGTAGAGAACATATGGAAGGTATGGAAAGACATACTGTCTTTCCACGCGATTCTAAAGACCTCTAAATTAGTTTTTTTTCCATTTACGCTCTAAATTACCATGGTGCTATACTTTTTTCTCTGACCTTTTTTAATCTAATGTGTGCAACAATATCCAATGTTCTAGAGAGAATGGTGCTCATAGTGCTAGTTAGTTCGTCTAGTTCATCTGTTTGTTTGGGTTCAGGCAGCAGCTAAGACAGATCAGATAAGCTATTTGAGAAATGATCTATGATGGATGGACGAATTGTTCTACCTGGTCGATAACGTAGCGCAGCATGACATATTACAGCAGTGCGTAATATGCAAGTTACCAAGTAGTGTTCAGTGACATCATCACTTTGTGGAATGATATCTATATCGGTTCCATATGATATAATTAAATCGAGTGTATGATTAAGACGATGAGTTGGTCCGGTGACGTTTTGCTTGACCCCGGAGGAGTTTAATAAATTTGTAAACGCAGCCCCTAACGCATCATTTAAATTATCTACGTGTATGTTAAAATCTCCAACAATTAATGCTTTATCGACGTTGACCAAAAGATCTGATAGAAAGTCAGCAAACTCTTTTAGGAAATTGGCGTAAGGCCCTGGAGGTCTATATACGGTAGCCAATGCTAGAGATAATTGGGATTTTTTTTCTTACATCTAAGAGCGTAACATTTAGCACAAGCACTTCAAACGAATTAAACCTATGACGAGTTTTCTGAGTAACATTAAGGATATCTCTGTAGATTGTTGCAACACCGGTGCCACAACCGATCAGACGGGGCTCATGCTTATAACAGTATCCTGGCGGAGTAGACTTATTTAGACCAAAATAATAATTTGGTTTAAGCCAGGTTTCAGTAAGGCACAGAACATCGAAATTATTATCTGTGACCATTTCATTTACAATAACCGCCTTAGGTGTGTGCGATCTAATGTTTAGAAGACCTAGCTTTAGAAATTGTTTTTGTTCACTAATAGCGAGATTTTTTGTTTTAATAACAATTAGATTTTTTCTAGATCCCGCAGTAGATTTATTATTTGATCTTAGTAAACGAGGAATAGACACAGTTTCAATGCAATGTTCTACACTAGTATTAATATCAATTAAATTGGTGCAGTAGAGACTGTGATTTGGATTTTTGGTTACTAGTCAAATGGTATTTAACATCTTGGAGATGTTATCCGACAGAAGATCTGCCCCGATTCTACTTGGGTGTAAGCCATCAGCGCGGAAGAGCCTTGGTCGCTCCCAAAACAGATTCCAATTATTTACAAAAATCAGTTTCTGCTCATTGCACCATGTCAATAACCATTCATTTAGCGCGAATAATCTACTGAACTTTTCATGCCCTCGTCGGTACGTAGGAAGCGGTCCAGACACAATAATCGATGTTTCAGGCGATGTGCTGCGTACCGTATCGATAAGGCTCCTGAAATCTTTCTTCAGAACCTCCGTCTGTCGCAGCCTAATGTCGTTAGCTCCCGCGTGCAGCACAACAGCTCCGACGCACTCGTCACCGTTCAAGATCTCAGTTACCCGCGCAGTGATATCGAGAACACGAGCACCAGGAAAGCAGTGACTGTGCACCTTACTTTTACCTAACGTAGCGTGGACGTGTCGGACGGTGGAATCGCCGATGATCACAGCATCGCGTTCCGTTTCGCGAAGAGGGAGGGGGTGGAGATCTCGAAAACCGGGTGGGGCGAAAAGATTCTTGTCCTGGCTCGCGGCTTCCGCGGAACCACCCAGGCTTCGTGGTGGTGTGTTGGAGCCGGAGTGAATGAAATCATGGCTGATCGTGACCTGGACGCTCGGGACCAATGCTGAGAAACACACGGAGTAGACGAGGTCAGCGTCAGCAAGTTACTAACGTTAATCACTGATCCGTGTGCATCAGCGCGTGATGTTTCAAGAGCTAAACGCCGGTCTCTCAGCTCAGCTTGTCTCTCTAGAACAGGGGTGTCCAAACTCAGTCCTGGAGCGCCACTGTCCTGCAGAGTTTAGTTCCAACTTGCCTCAACACACCTGCTTGTAAGTTTTTAGCATGCCTAATGACCTTCAACAGCTAATCAAGACCTTGATTAGCTGTTTCAGGTGTGTTTAATTGGGGTTGGAGCTAAACTCTGCAGGACAGTGGCCCTCCAGGACCGAGTTTGGACACCCCTGCTCTAGAAGGTCACGGATCTGCTTTTCTACTAATCTATTATACTGTTACACGTGTGTTTGCTTTCTCAACTGTTTACGTTCAAACATAACTGACAGTGTTTACATGAATACTCAGTATTTTGACATTATTTTGTGTGTATTTGACTGATTAAGCACAATAAGCAGTGAAAAATAACTCAGTTTAGTTCTGAGAGGCAGCTTTATGAGCGCATACTTGGGTCAGAGCACAAAATCTGCAGGAATGAGTGAAATTATGCACAATACACGCAATCCCACGCCGAAATTCAAGCCCTGTTACACCAACAATATTCATCCGGAGCAAATGAAACGAAGAGTTGGTGTGTATCTCACAGTCGGAGAGATGAGAGAGTGAGAAAGCGCAGCTGGTATCTATTCTGAGGAAAATGACTGGAAGCATTTCAGATATTTCAATATCGATATGCATTGCTTATTTCAGATGTGTTTTTTAAAAGTCTAGCAAGTAAAAATATCCCACGCCCGACTTTGGATGGAACGCCACATTTGTGTATACCAGTGTCTCATTGGTTCAGCAGGGTGAGGTTGGAGATATTTCAGGTTGTAGGGCAGCAAACACGGGGCACGTTAGCATTGAACCAACGATCATCCCATGTGACTGGCTTTGGAGTTTTAAGCTTTAGACGTGGAGTGAGATAAACGTGATGTAAACTCTCCTCCCCTCACCACCCGTCCTCACGCCGAGCCCAGTATGGCATCTCCAGGCTCATGTGGCGTGTGGACTAATTGCGGCAGGCGAACACTTTAGGCCCATTAAAAGGTGTGAGACCCCCTCTTTGTCCCCCTGTTGGAACAGATGGCTTTGGCAGCCTTCAGGATTCTGTTTAACTAATTGCCAGCACTCCGAGGACCCAGAAAGGGGTCCATAACACCGTCACTCCTTCCCGGCACAAGCCCGGCGCCTGAGGGGGAAAGGTCAAGGCCAAGGCTATAGCAGGAGGTGGTGAGGTAAATATAGGAGTGGTGTCGAGCCACCCGTGGTCCTCTCGGGAGGGAGGAAGAGAAGATGGTTTCAGGAAACAGAGTGCTGTCAATGCACGACTGCTTTACAGAGACATATTGTGATCAGTATGAGGTGCCATCAAAGGCGGGAGAGGAGGGGTCATTGAGTTCATATTGTTCGACTTTATCCGATCGATGTGAAGTCAGTGAGTCCTGCTTTCTGTTGTGATGCTTGCGCTTTGTTTGCATATTTTATCACAGGTGAAGTGGGTTAGATGCAATATTTATGATATACACAGACGTCTTCAAGGTCAGTGATGAACTATCACTGAACTTACTTAAGCTGGATGCTATTTTCTTCTAGATCTGCTGTACAGCAGAAACAAACTGTTGCATTATTTTCCTGTTATCTCTGTAAAGCTGCTTTGAAACAATCTGTATTGTAAAAAGCGCGATATAAATAAAGGTGACTTGACGCAGAAATTTTCATGTGGAAACAAACAGATTTAGGTTACACTTTATTTTAAGGTGATGTTGTTAGAGTGTATTTACTCAAGTACTGAGTAATATTAATTAACCACATGTACTTACCATAGGGTTAGGGTTAAGGCTTGGTTTAGGGTTAGTGGCTTGCAATTATGCATAATTTACTGTTATTACTATAGTAAGTGCAAGTAACTTCTGTAACTACATCTTAGAATATAGTTTTATTCGGTTTTAATACTTCAATCATTTAGTGCATAATAACAGAAATGTCCGAACTGTAGTGATAGTGTTTTTAAAGTCAGAAGAAGCGACGGCGTTTTTTCCATATTGTGAAAAACATGGATTACCGAAAAAGAAAAAAATGTTGGGTGGAGACTTGGTTCTGTACATCAGTTGTTGATTGGATGTTGATGTGTGGGCGTGGCTTGCAAAATAAATGCGAGTTTGTAGTCAATAGTGAAGGAGCGGGACGATTGAGAAGACTGGCATATTTGGCCGAAGACAATTCTGTCGTTTTCACTGGAAGTTTCATGACATTTTGATTAAACATTACGAGGCCAAACAACGTAAAAAAATTAATAAAAAAAAACATGGATGAAACATTGATATAATCATCTGTAACATGCATTAGAAAAATACAGTAGGTTGGGTACATTTTTATTTCACACCGACTTTAAAGGGGATGAAATAAGAGTGGTTTTGCTTCAGGACTTTTCACCATGATTTTTGCCATGTTCACGTCACATCTGTGGAGGATGATATAAAGTTTCAGGCTGAAAAGTTGACATGAAGTCACAGTAAATCTGACAGGTCCAATATCAGCACAGAAGAGTTAAGAAACGTCCTAGAGAAGACTTGAGTGTGCTAACAATCAACAGCCGGCATGCTGCTTTTTAAGCAACCAAAATATTAAAGGAATCTAGATGAATTATCTTGTTGGATGGTTAGTCGACCATTCTGACTCAACCCTACTGTGTAAAATATCATACGCCAGTTGAAAAATAACAGAAAGCTTACATAGGCGCTACAATAATGTATTTCAAACAGTTTTTTTCTATTTGCAGCAGGCCTTGGGAAAACATTGTGGTTATAGCACTGGGAAAGGAATGGTGTGTGGGATTTATACATCAGTGTTTACAGTCAGTGCCATTTAGAATCAACATCCCATAATAAAGCCACTTCTACAGATCAATGTTGATTAAAGATATCAATGTCTATTAAATGCATCTCACATACGCCCACACATACATTAATATAAAACTCTATGTGGTTGCGTAATGCATTCAGAAATTGACCTCTGGAGAGAGAATACTAATTGAAACCCAAACCTGTATGTTGGAGAGACAGAGGTTGAGTGTGTGTTTGCAAATGTGTCCATGTGTAGCTGTGGCTTTGGGGGCACCAAACGCAGGGATTTATTCAGTGCCTAATGAATGTGACATTTAGCTGATATTTGCATGCCATGTGCCGATGCTTTTGCATGCAAAACGCTAAGCTTAGATTAAATAAGTCTAGGCAATTACATACAATGATCCATGCACTTATTTAGTGCAAGTTGCCCACACTGGTCTGGATGTTTGTCCCCAGCAACTTAATGTCAGAGAGCTCATTAACCGCTACAAACTAACCTGCAAAACATTCTAAACAAAGAAACGCAGAACTGAATTAAATATCCAGCCTCTGCAGATCCCTGAGTGATGTTATTTTGTTCAAGTGTCCATAACCTTGAAAACAGGATGCAGGTTGCCACGGTGACCCTCTGTCACATTCTATTGGCTCGCTGTTCATCACTCGTGTGATGAGGGAAAATTACAGTTAACAAATTTACCCGGTAACCGGGCGCAGTCCCTGCAGACTCGCTCCCCGGGCGCTGAGGACACATGATGAGATTGTAGGGCTGTCTGGGGTGTCGACTCGTGCCGGATCAGATCAGATTCTGAGAGCAATGGCATTACTCGTCTAATGGATATGTCATGGTCACATTTTGACTGGCAGGCTACAGAATAACACACGTCTACTCGCTTCATTCAAGACGTGTTTAACTGTGTAACAGTGTTAGCTTGCCAACCTGAGGCCTGAACAGTCGGTTAGCGTTAAATTACAAAAGAAAGAATATAAAATGAAACAGAAAATAATATTTTTTTTTCATGCAGGATGGCAAGAAAGGTGTGGCTCCTTGATTAGAAAATGAAACATGACAAAATGTCAGAACAGTTATGAACAATTTTTGGTGGCACGTCAAGTTGGTTAAAAGCTCCTATTATGCTATTTTAAAGGTTCCTAATTTTCTTTTCTTTTCTCCAAAAAACACTTTAATTTTCCATAATATCCATGATTACAGCATCAGCTATTTTCTCACAGTGTCTGAAATGGTTTGATCAAGGATTCGGTCTCTCTAAGCCCCGCCTTTCCTAGAGCCTCCTCTGATTAGTCAGATGGCTCAGTCTGTTGTGATTGGTCTTCTCTGCTCTGATTAGTCAGATGGCTCAGTCTGTTGTGATTGGTCTTCTCTGCTCTGATTGGTCAGACGGCCCAGTCTGTTGTGATTGGTCTACTCTGCTCTGATTGGTCAGATGGCTCAGTCTGTTGTGATTGGTCTTCTCTGCTCTGATTGGTCAGACGGCCCAGTCTGTTGTGATTGGTCTTCTCTGCTCTGATTGGTCAGACGGCCCAGTCTGTTGTGATTGGTCTACTCTGCTCTGATTGGTCAGATGGCTCAGTCTGTTTTGATTGGTCTACTCTGCTCTGATTGGTCAGACGGCCCAGTCTGTTGTGATTGGTCTTCTCTGCTCTGATTGGTCAGACGGCCCAGTCTGTTGTGATTGGTCTACTCTGCTCTGATTGGTCAGACGGCCCAGTCTGTTGTGATTGGTCTTCTCTGCTCTGATTGGTCAGACGGCTCAGTCTGTTGTGATTGGTCTACTCTGCTCTGATTGGTCAGACGGCTCAGTCTGTTGTGATTGGTCTACTCTGCTCTGATTGGTCAGACGGCTCAGTCTGTTGTGATTGGTCTTCTTTGCTCTGATTGGTCAGATGGCTCAGTCTGTTGTGATTGGTCTACTCTGCTCTGATTGGTCAGATGGCTCAGTCTGTTGTGATTGGTCTACTCTGCTCTGATTGGTCAGATGGCTCAGTCTGTTGTGATTGGTCTACTCTGCTCTGATTTGTCAGATGGCTCAGTCTGTTTTGATTGGTCTACTCTGCTCTGATTGGTCAGACGGCTCAGTCTGTTGTGATTGGTCTACTCTGCTCTGATTGGTCAGACGGCTCAGTCTGTTGTGATTGGTCTTCTTTGCTCTGATTGGTCAGACGGCTCAGTCTGTTGTGATTGGTCTACTCTGCTCTGATTGGTCAGATGACCCAGTCTGTTGTGATTGGTCTACTCTGCTCTGATTAGTCAGACGGCTCAGTCTGTTGTGATTGGTCTTCTCTGCTCTGATTGGTCAGACGGCCCAGTCTGTTGTGATTGGTCTACTCTGCTCTGATTGGTCAGATGGCTCAGTCTGTTGTGATTGGTCTTCTCTGCTCTGATTGGTCAGACGGCCCAGTCTGTTGTGATTGGTCTACTCTGCTCTGATTGGTCAGATGGCTCAGTCTGTTGTGATTGGTCTACTCTGCTCTGATTGGTCAGACGGCCCAGTCTGTTGTGATTGGTCTTCTCTGCTCTGATTGGTCAGACGGCCCAGTCTGTTGTGATTGGTCTACTCTGCTCTGATTGGTCAGACGGCCCAGTCTGTTGTGATTGGTCTTCTCTGCTCTGATTGGTTGATTGGTCAGATGGCTCAGTCTGTTGTAATTGGTCTACTCTGCTCTGACTGGTCAGACAGCTCAGTCTGTTGTGATTGGTCTACTCTGCTCTGACTGGTCAGACAGCTCAGTCTGTTGTGATTGGTCTACTCTGCTCTGACTGGTCAGACAGCTCAGTCTGTTGTGATTGGTCGACCACTTACAGCACTTGCCAGAAACAAAATGCTCATTATCATATAATTCACAGTGATACGAACAGTAACGATGATGTGGGTTTTACCGTATCAATCTTATCAAAGTGGATTTGCTTTGTCAGCAGAAAAAAGCGTCTTCTCGACACGAACAACACGAACCAAACTCTTCCAGTCTCAGATAAACTGCAGTGTTTGAGGGCGGAGCAAAGCACTCTGTGTTCGCCAGCAGCCAATGAGGAGCATTATGCAAATTAGTAACAAACCTACGTTGGTTTGTGCAGGAAGTGAGACTGGAATTACTGACGACTCGTTTCAGGGAGTTTAGAATCACTTCTTTCTTTTAGGAGACAATAACTGTCTCCAAAACCGCTCACTTGTTCACTCATCCACTAATCCCTATATAGTGTATGGCATTTGAGTGCACTATATCTGCAAGGAGTGAATGCCCAAAGCCTAACTTTATAAAATAATATTAACAACAATAACAATCATTATGACTTTATTTTGTAATTATATGATGTTTTTCACATCATCCACCAAATTATCATCTCTCCCTTTACAGTTTTACAGTAACGAGTTGACAACAATGCCACAAATTATCAAAACATCTGGCTGTTAGTAAAGCATATTAAATTGTGTTAATACCTAAATAATATATTTTAATTAAAAAATTATATATAGGTCTATATAATTTACCTTATTAATATAATTTAATTTAAAAATTAATCTATATAATATTGTCTCAATATTTTAATATGTTCTATTCAAGTAATGATTAATAAAAATAAAAATAAAAAAAACTAGCATGAAATAAATGTTAAAGCAGGAATAAGAAAGCTGTAAAGTAATCTCTGGTTTAAACTTGCGCGCTCAGTTCTCGCCGCATTGGATTGTGGGAAATAGTGCTTCAGCAAGTGTACATTGAATGTACACTCGAATTCAGAGAGGATTGTGGGTAAAAATAGTGAATGAATGTAGGGAATGATGTCGTTCACTCATAATTCGGACACCACTACAAAATGGCCGACACCCGATATAGTGCACTATATTCGTTCGGTTCACATGATGTCACTGTAGCTTTGCGCCGCCATCTTGACGACCGACGGTCTCAGTAATGCCTGCAATATGTTGTGCAGTTGGCTGCAACAACAGCCAAAAGAGGAACCCCGAACTGGTATTTTATTCTATACCAAAAGAAAAGGATAGAAGAAATGTCTCATATTGTATGAATGTCTCATATTGTATCATGTCTCATCTTTCTGTGCGCACACACCCGACCCGAAGCGTGCAGCCATAGACCCCTATACAGCGCGCGAGTAATGAACTGAGCTCTGTTTCGTGTCTGAATGGACAAATACACACAACATTATGTTTAAATGTCCGTTTTGGAGAGTATTCACGTAAAATGTGTCGGTTATGTCTTAAACAGAGTTGCCATCCAGTCTCTTTGGTAGAGAGAGAGAGAGAGAGAGAGAGAGAGAGAGACGAGGAAAACAAACAAGCATGCAAATGGAAATTATCGCGGCCGGAAAAATTATCGAGCTCCTTTTTTTTATCGTGCGATTAATTGATTTATTGACTATCGCGACAGGCCTAATCCAGATTAATGACAGCTAGCCGTGAGCCGTGGCTAACTTAGCTAGCTAACCGCTTAGCTAGCTAACAACTCGCTACCTAGTCAGAGCAAACTACCACCAAAATCATACATTTGAATTTTTTTTATAATACCAACATTTCCCATGATTAAATATAAATCCTTGGTGGCCAGGCGCCGCACTTTTACGTCTTTCACTCATCCAGCAACAGCATATTGATACGCGTCTGTACTCTTGAAAGCCTTCAAGCGATCCCCACTGTATGGGGAGGGGTTATGCACAAGATAAATATATAGGCCTATATCATCATGGAAGGCAAATTGGGGCAAGTCTGGGGCAGATAATAAAGGACAAAAGAAAACTGGAGGTAACAAATAAGGATCGTAGCCTAAAACAAAAATTGTATCCATGTATCTCTGTCTCTCTCTCATTCAAATGGGCAGTTTGTGCGGCCATACCGGGCGAGATCGGTCGTCAATATGGCGGCGTTCTATTTCTAGTGACGTAGGTGGCATCTATGAATAGTGGATAGGGAGCGGTTTCAGACACAGCTAATAACTCCATTTATCTGCACTTTGACCTTTAAAACTTTGCAGACCTTTTACATTCACAATCAGCTCTATTAAACACTACATGGAAGGGTAGTATCCGAAAAAGCACAAGAGGGGCATTTTAATTAATTTTCACATGCATAAATAAACAATATTAAAAAAGACCACTGCAGTCGCTGAGCTGGTTGCTATCATTCGTGACATTTGGACCCTATTAAGGTGCTAATGCCCATGGCTGTGTTACTTTCAGTCTTTCTGCTAAGATCACACTCATTAATGGAAAGGTCTGTCATGACAGTTGTAGCATGGCAAGCTGCAAGCAATCACGCTAATAGGATTTCAGAACAATGTTTCACTTTCTGTGCGTAATTAAATGTGAAACGAAAAACATTCTGTCAAGACCTCAGGGACACATTATTGTTTGTGTTGAACTTAACTGAAGAAATATTACTCCTCATATGAAGACAAATTATTATAACTTACTTACACTCTAAGAAAGGTCTGTAAAAAACAGTGCACAGTTTCCCTGAGGAAATATGAAGGAATTTCCCATTGTTGTTTTTCCACAGGTGTTTCACCCAGAATTGTGTTTTACCCTTTGAATTGTGTTTTAGGGTTAAAGGGATGAAATTTTGGTCATGTTAATCATTTAGAGGCCAAGAAATTGTAGCATTCCTGTTGTTTAATATTAAATAGCAAACAAAATAAGTTATCAAAAAATTATATATTGGATGAAATAGTGTATTGAGCATGGTCTTTTTTTAGAAGTTATAAGTAAAACTTTTCCTGTCTATCTTCCATTCACATACTGTTGCTCTACTAAGAGAGTGTTTCACTTTGTGTGTGTGTGTGTGTGTGTGTGTGTGTGTGTGTGTGTGTGTGTGTGTGTGTGTGTGTGTGTGTGTGTGTGTGTGTGTGTGTGTGTGTGTGTGTGTGTGTGTGTGTGTGTGTGTGTGTGTCCTTGTCCTCCGGGTGCTGTGCATTGAGTCTTAAAGTGTCTCTAATTATCCCTGACCTTCTGGGACGTTCTCCACTTTCAATCCTCACCCCTGTGGCTTCTTTCAAAATGTCCTCTTTCTTTCTTTTCGTCTCTCTACTCTTCCTCCTGTTTGTCCCTCATCCGTAAAAATAACCCTCCAATCCCAGGCATCCATTAATTGGAACCATTTTTTAGGTGGACAAAAGAAAGGGGGTTAGGTAAGACCGTCCCTCCCAAGGTCAAGGCAGGACATGGACAGAGAAACACCTGGTTGTTTGGGAGAAAAGTGCTTTTTAATAACACTATTGCTAGTAAATAGTTTTCAACCGAATCAAAACCCATCATTAACAGCCACTCAATGCAATTACATACTCAAAAGATTCCATATTTTTTAATAGTTCCTCTCCAGTTATTCAGTCAAACATCAAAAGCTTTTTTGGGTTGAGTAGTAAATAAATCAAGATGACTATGAATTGAATGAAAAATGCTTTTTCTAGACTGTTTGATCACAGTCAAAGCACCCAAAAGCAGATGCACTCCCAGTGGCTAAACAGACTAAACATTAGCTTGAAGTGCTATTAACAAACAGCACTATTGTGTCTACATTTACCCTTTGCCCCCTGTGCAGGGTTCAAAAGTTCACAAAGTCAAATAGTCAGAATGGTCAGTTGTCCACACACACACACACACACACACACACACACACACACACACACACACACACACAGAGACAGAACAACAGGCAAACATTGCCTGTGAGGAATCTTGACTTCTGCACTGGCTTGGTAATAGTTGAGGGTTAGATTAATCTTTCAAACATAAGGCTTTAATTCTTCCGGCTTTATCAAGTCCATTATAAAATAAATCCTAAAATAAAAAAAAGCTGGGAACGTTCTGGCAACGTTCTCTCAAAGTAAGGTTAATTAAAAGTTATTTGGTCTTTAATAACGTTATCAAATATTAGCACAAAAATTGTATTTATGTATGAACGTTTTTCTGAAACATTTATGATAGACGTTAGTCTGTTTTTTAAATGTTACTAACTACTTTTTTTTCTGATGGCTCAAAGAACATTGAAAAGTAACGTTTCCATAATACTTGTAAAATAGAGAAAAAATTCCCTTGATGTTTTTCCTAACGTTCACCAAGAAAAAAAACTTTTTCAAAACATTTAAAAAACTGGACGTTCTGAGGACATTCAGAAATAACGTTTTCATAGCAAAAGCGTGTTTTTGTCAGTTGATGTATTCTGTCACGTGTTGTGTGTTTTAATTCATGTTTGTATTTCTGTTCTAGTGTTTTGCAGTGTGTTTAGTTCAGTCTCTCTGTCCTCTGCCTGTTTGTATCCGTAGTTACTGATTTGATTTGAGTTTCGGTTCAGGTGTGTCTCGTTAATTAGTCTCATTAGTTCCTCTGTTTGCTGTCTATTTAAGCCCTGTGTTTCTATTAGTTCTTTGTCTGCTCTATGTTGTGTCAAGTTGGTTGTTCTGTTCATGTTCCTGAGATTGTTTTGATTTTTGGGAAAAAAAAGCTGCTGCATTTACATCCTGTTTCATCTTTACTGCAACCACCTTAAGACATATTCAGAGCTAAAGGGCATGTGTGTATATATACTTAAAGTCCCCCTGTAGTCAATCATTTTGTCCCTTAAAACTCATCTTTGATTACCAAAATGACATTTTCAAATGTTTTTCATGCCTTAAAATAGTTTGAATGTAACACAACACTCTAGCCTCATTGGGTAATTGCGGTTCTATGAATATGCAAATGAGCCCCGCCTCCACTCACTCACTCAGCTCAGAGATCCACTCGTTGACGATCACACGTTGATCTGATTGGTTGCAAGGTCGTTTGTGACGTCAGAAACACCAGCGATTTCAAACCGTGTTTTTAAGACTGTCTTTGGTTCACAGCAGTTTTAAGGAGAAAATACTCAGCAATGCTGTCGACTTATGAATTTACACATGGTTTGTCTTAAAGCATATTAAAAACACCACATAGACATATAAACAACATTAAAAGCTGGATTTTCACCACAAGGGGACTTTATCTCTTATTGACCAATTGCGATGCCATTGGTCCGCTGGTTAGTCCAGTTATCCAATCACAGCCTCTGCTGAGTTTGTTGTGCATCGAGGCATTTATTCAGCAAATTTGTTTCCATCATAATTTATGCATTATGTCGTCTTTCATTATGATATGTCTTCTTATCGATAATATTCACCTCAATTGAGCGCATGTTTAGAATTTATGCACATCTTGGTGTTTCCATTCAGTGTTTTTTAAAGCGAAATTCCCAAATGAGCATAAAATCAGGTGGATGGAAATATCGCTACTGAAATCTGATGCACAAAATATTTATTTCTGGCCTAAAGAAAATTGTATTCCTCATAAGTTGCTCTTTTTCACCTCAAGAGGCTTAAATTGGTAGTTGTTCACATCTGCTTTTTTTTTTTTTTTGTCCATACAATTGAAGTCAATGGTCACTAACATTCTTCAAAATATCTTCTTTTATGTTCAGCAGAAGAAAGAAAGTCAAACAGGTCTGGAATAGAGTATATGATGACAGAATTTCCATTTTTTTGGGTGAATTATTCCTTTAATTGAGTTCTCAGATATTTAATTGAGGTATAAAAGTAGACACAAATGAGACTATATTGTTGACAAAAGCCCCATTTGGAGTGGTACACTGAAATTTCATGTACATAATATTTATTATTCTTCATTACTATTATTATCATTTTGAGCAAATTACAACATCTTCTTATTGATTTGATTTTCTTTTAACATCAGTATGGGATGCCACCAGTACTTGAACCACAAACGGTTTATATTACCAATAAATAAAGTCTAAATCCATAATGAAGGTTCACCAATATAAATGAGTATATAAATAAATAAAGACATTTGAGATCAAACTTCCTCAGGGAAAACAAACTCCGCCCAAGTGTTAAACACAAATAATAATATAGACATCTAAACTGATGTTTTCTGAGAACCATATCCATTATGAATGCAGCCAGCAATCCATTAAACACAATTCATAGGAAAATAAAAAACAAATGAGAAAAAATACAAACAGACTGCAAATTGCTCGACACAGATGTTATTTTCTGATGTCCTTGCCTATGTGAAAATTACATTTGAGGGCACATGAAGGCAGATGCCCTGTTGAAGATAATAGTCATAACTACAAATGTGCAATTCCAAAAACAGAGAGGAGAAAAATTCATAATGGCATTGCCATGGAGACTGTAATTATCATGGTCTGTCTCCACAGATGTGAGGAGAGCGAGTGAGTGAGGGCGTTAACACACACGCTGGCGTAGCGGCGGTGAATATAGTAGCCCTCGCTGCCAGTAAACAAGCCTTTCCCAGCATCCCGCTGTAAAGTACACTATCTTCCTCACTGGGTTGCCATGGAAACCGGGAAGGAACAGAATGCAGTTGAAAGTGTGACGAAACGGCTGTTAGACAGACGGGTCACGGTGAAGAGAGCGAAGTTATGTGACCTTACCTACAAAGATCTGGGTTGTTTCAGTTGTGCATGCTAGCAAACTGGATATATACGTATATATAGCAGAAATCATTATTATCAGAATTAGATTAGAATGATTTCTGGAGGATCATGTGACACTGAAGACTGGAGTAATGATGCTGAAAATTCAGCTTTGCTCACAGAAACAAAGTGAAGTATGGGTTAGTATGCACAGAAACTATGGGCCTTGTTCGTAAAACAAGTGCAGTTTATTTATTTTTTTTTTGTAATAGCATCTCTAATTTATGCCTGCTACAGATTGAGCGATTTCGGAAATCCTATAAGATCATTATAAATCTCACTGTACGACATGGATCTTATAAACTTGTGTACGACGTGTATGTAGGCTGTACGATCAAGACCCCTATTGAATCATAGGCTATGACGCAATAAAAAATCATCAGTATGCGCTAGTGGTGAACAAATAGAGCAAGATGAATTGCACTTTGGAAGTTGTGGTTTTTATGTGCACTGAAAAAAGAGGAGAAAGCGAAAGAGGAGAATATGGATAGGGAAAAGAGGCCAACTTGGCATGTCATGTTTGCATAAGGAACTTGAGGTGAGTAGTTTTAAAGCCCCCTGTAGTCAATCATTTTATCTCTTAAAACTCATCTTTGATCACCAAAATGACATATTTAAAAAATTATTGCCTTAAAACAGCTTGAATGTAACTCGACACCCTTGCCTCATTTAGTACATGCGTTTCTATGAATATGCATATGAGCCCCGCCTCCACTCACTCACTCAGCTCAGAGATCCACTCGTTGACGATCACACGTTGATCTGATTGGTTACAAGGTAGTTTGTGACGTCAGAAACACCAGCGATTTCAAACCGTGTTTTTGAGACTGTCTTTGGTTCACTGCAGTTTTAAGGAGAAAATACTCAGCAATGCTGTCGACTTATGAATTTACACATGGTTTGTCTTAAAGAGACATAGACATATAAACTACATTAAAAGCTGGACTTAGGATCATTGTTTAGGAGCCTCGACCACAGAAATCGACACGATTGGTCAACTTTCATCTGGGACGGCACAGAATCGTACAGTGTGAACCGGGCATCAAATGAGTGAAATCAAGTTTTGTCCATCAGACTGTCCATCAGTTCAGTGATTAATTTGGATAATCACTAAAAAATGCAGTGAGGAAAACAACCCAATCTCAAGAGGTAATTATTTTACATTTTGTCGAATTGGTGGCAAATTTGTTTTGATTTGAACGAAAGCATAGAATTTTTAGGAAGAAAATAAAATGAATATTGTATGAAAAAGTTTGAATTAAATTGTACAAAATCATAAGATTTCACCCAACTAAAGAAGAAGTTGGAGGAAAACATACCTAGATTATTATTAACAATATTTAGTGTATTTTACATTTAATTTTCACTCTCGGACACAATCTTGAATATTTCAGGTAAATATAAACTCGCTTGTCTTTCAAAAAATATCTCTTTTGACTTCCTTTTCTGGTCTCAGGTGCAATCACAGTTTGTGAACGCCCATCTTCAAGGGCATCATCTGTTTCAATTTTTCTCAATTGTATTTGACAGAAGCGACAGGCGTACCCAACTTGAGCCATATCTTCAAGAGTACATAAACAAACTCCACAAACAGACGGAAATTAAGTGCAATTCTCAGTTAGTTTGATATATAATATCCCTGAACATCAGTCTGAGCAAACTCGGCATATGATTTCTCATAAACTATGATTACATTGACAGCGAAGGAATATTCCTGTCAGCCGCTGCCATTGTGTCAAGAGGCGACTGATGGCGGTACTTTTTTTAATTGACAGGTTGAAAGCTGTGGCCCTTGTGTCCTTAATCACTCCACCGTCATTAATTAGCCATTTCTCCTCTCCGCCAATTAAGCATTCATAAAGGAAAGAATTCAGATAAATCCTCCATATGTCTGGTGCATTCACAAAGCCCAAATACAGTTTTTGTTTTCACTCTTTTCACCAATTAAGAGCTGATCAAAGTATTGCTTGATTTGACAGAATCAGATCTGGCAGAGAAAAAAGCAACTCTGCTGTATAATTTATTTCCACACAATAAATAAATGTATAACAAGATTAATAAGTAAATGAGCAGAACTGAGTGTGATGGCGCCTTCAAAGGAATTTAAAAAATGGGGGAAAAATATGTGCATATTCTAGTCTAACAAGAAAAATGCAATGCAAATGCAAAAATGCAAATGTCTCTGTTTTATCATTTGTATTTGGTAAACTTGTTTCTCACATTTTTGCATGAATGATATGAATGATAATGGGCTCTTTTGACATGGTCAGACATCCATACAGAAACCATTTCGAACTGCTAATAAATTCAGCCATCCAGACAATCATATAGTTGTTTTTCCCGGGAAATAAATCACGTGTAGACAGCATGTAGACAAACACATGGAGCTTGAAAGTTAAAACACTGAAAAATTGCCAATAGTGCATTCAGTATCTGCTATAAAATCCTCAAGTAGTTCCCTGGAGCCTTTAGTAATGGATTCAACATGCTTCAAAATCCTCCCTTGAATCGTGAACTCGCACCCACATATAAACACACTGTAAACACACTGATGCTTGCACACGTCTGTCTCAGATCAAGGGCAGGGAAACACACACACTTAACCTCAGCATGTAGATGCACTGCCGTCTTGTATGCAGATGAAAGGAGAGACCTCTGGAGGACCTTTAAGACGCAACAGAGATCCTCGAGGTTACCTTTAATCAAACATCTGAAGTTCACGCTCCGCCTCGTGCTCCTCTGCATTCTGGGTCCTTCGTCTGTAAATCAGTTATTTATGGGCTACTCAGACACTGCAAGTACGATTGTTATGTCTGTCAGTCAAATGTTGCAACCAATAGTCTATTGCAGGCTTTTTCTTTTGCATACTGTTTCATACGTGCAATGAATTCACAAACCTGAAATGCATCATAATACAATAAAAAAAACTTTATGATGAGGGATTTTATACGCCTTTCATCATCTTTCATGGAATAAAAGCAGAGGAGCCAAAATGCATTAGTGTAAAGTGTCAGAAACTGTAGTGTGGAGGGTTAATTTCACACAGATTCTACTATTTCAGCGTATTCAATTCTATGAAGTACAAGAACTTCTCTCTTGAGAAATGTGTGCGAGTGGTTTCTGATGGAAATATTGAATTTATTGAATTAATCAAATGCATTAATAAAGGGCTTTTTTAAATGATGACTAATTTATCCCTATAGAAATAAGCATTGTTGACATTAAATATCTGATTTGTTAAATTAATATTCCAGGTTCTATATAAGTTAAGTGCAATGGACAGCATTTGTGAAATAATGTTGATTACTACATAAAAAAATAATAATAATTGTTCCTTATTTTTTTTAATAACAAAAAGAAAAAAATCAAGGTTACAATAAGGCACTTGTAACTGGAGGCAATTAATTGAGGATTTAAAAAGAAATATGAAGGTTATAATTTTAATTCATTCTGTTATGGCGTATAAAGCTGTTTAAATAGTTTTTACAGTAGTTTTAGGTTCTTAGTCATGATCATGGTAACAAAGCTAGAAAATGGGACATAATTTTACAAAGAAAAGGCTAGTACTTTCATAGCTAAAATCACAATTTGAAAAACACATTATGTCTTGTGTCAATATATTAAAACAGTGAGTTGTTAAACATTTATGGATTCTCTACTGTAAGAGTCTCACTGTAACCCAAACTTTGGTGTGTGTGTGTGTGTGTGTGTGTGTGTATAATCAGCAATATGCCACAAATACGTTTCATTAATCTTAAATTTCACTGCACCTGGAATATCCCTGTAAAACTTTTTTAGATCACTGTATGGACATTATGGTGCCTGAAAACCAGTTTACTATGAGGAACCTTCTCACAAAACGCTTCATGCTGGATAGCAAGGCAGTAACTTATGCTTTCAGTTTTAAACACAGCCTATATGTCTCTTTCTCTCACTCTGAGTTACAGTACAGGTCCATTCATCACTACTTTTTCTCATTTTCAAGGAGGAACCACAGTCATCTCGCAGAGGCCCTAGCAATGGTTCAAGAAACTGCTGAAGACGCATCTTTTTCGGCAGCACTTGATCCAGTAATACTAACACTTTCTCTTATATTCTATTCTATTTTTATTTATTTAAAAAAGAAAAAAGAAAAGAAAAAGGGACTGCGTTAGATTAAACTGAGAGGGGTCATAGCACTTACATATTGTCGTCCTACTGTTAGTTTTACTGCTTCTATTGTTCTCATTTGTAAGTTCGCTTTGGATAAAAGCGTCTGCTTAATGAATAAATGTAAATGTAATGTAAAATGGTTTCCTTTATTACTCCTGTGTTTATTGGTCCAACTTTATGGCATTCTAGCCCTTCGTCGGTGATGTACTGTCAAACTGAGCGAATCCTTCAATCTCTGCTTTTAACATGATGGAAGACAGATCCTCAGCACCACAACGTCTGTGGAAAGCTATTAATAGACCATAAAAGAGATACTTTACCTTTACTGAACATAGCACTTAGAAAATCTGTGATGACCACATCTATAATTTATCGAAATATACATTTTTTATTAAATTTAAAGGAATAGTTCAACCAAAAATGTTGTCATAATTTACTCACTCCCACCTTATAGCACTCAAATCATATTTATAGACATCATCCTGTTTCTTTGAAACATCCCAGCAAGCAATTATGCATTTAAAAGACGTTTAATAGTCCAAGCACAGCACAGGTGTCTAGGCTAAAACAAGGCAAAATTTTGTCTGTCAGTGAAAATTGAGTAGACATCTAACATTAGCCCAAGAATAGACTAGTTATTAATCAGATACCATGTCAAAGAAATGAAACCAAAAGCCTTGTAATCACTGTTGACTTTTTCTTAGATGATGGAATATCCAACTCCATCTCACAACCAATTCGTGCGAGTGAGTAAAAGTTGGCTAATTCGTACGATTTGTCTAAACCCCAGTAATGGGTTAGGTTTAGGGGCGGAGTCAGGGATACGTCATTTGTACAATTCATACGAACTGGGCAACTCGTAAAATATGTACGATTTAGCAAAAATTGTACGAGTGAGGTCCTGCAATCTATGGAGTTTCCTTTGTGTCTTTTTTATTCAATCGAACATACTGTGTTTGAGAGTAAAACTAATTATTTTGTAATTAAACAATTTAAAAGATTGCCAAAAAGTCTTCTTAAGGCTCGAAAATAAAGAAGTTGATAAGAATTATTTGCAGTGCATGTAAATCTTTGAAAACCTTTATTTTTCTTTGTGCATTTCGAACACTTTTCATCACAAACACACAAATTTTGCTCTCTTTTCTGCTGTCTTTTTTGCGGGTCTAAATCTTTTGCTTGCGAGTTGAAAAGTTTAGCTTGCGAATGAAGCGTGTCTCAGTGGGCGGTCTCTACCAACCAGGATGGAAGGCCCTTTTCTATTGGTCACCCTGGATCGAAGTGACAGGTTGGCCACGCCCACTGCGTTTTCCCGCCGCTGCCGCGCAGTGTGTGTGTGAGAGGAGCGAGCGAACTCCCAACATGGTGAGCAACAGGTCCTATACTGATTTAATATCATAAACTCATTTAAGTGAACTGAATTATTCTCTTGTTATGCTCGACCATTTAAACACTTAACGTTGGCCAAACCAGTCTGCAGTTCGTTTTACTGCTTAATAGATTTTATTAGCAACACAACAGCATAGCTAGCAGCCCGAGCCACCAATAGTAGCTATACAAAAATTGGTTTTAAGCCAGTTATTTTTATCTTGTGCTGTAGTGTGTCAGTATGAAATATCAGTTTACATTGCCAAACATTTCAAAATTAGCTGATGTAACAAATATATAACATTCAGAAGCATTTATATTTAACTGTGTACCTAGTTTTTGACTAAAAAAAAATTCAGATCATTGATCACAAATTATAATCACTGTTATAACAACGTCATTCACATAAAACGTTGTCGGGATAATTCTGATTCACGTGGCTACGCGGAAGCGATAAAAATACGTTTTTTTTTTTTAGATTTGCATCAGTTTTATGCAAAATGAGCGGCCGGATCTCATTAAATGTTTTCTGTTGGAACGGTGTCGTGTTGGCGGCCCCTAAGTTATTAACTAATGATCGTTGTGACGGAAGTGAATCAATCAAAACTAACTTTAGCTGGACAATAACTTTATTCTAGAGATGCTGTAAAGCCAAAACAATCTCTGTTACTTTAATTTCCTATTATCACTGTAAAGCTGCTTTGAAACAGTCCGTATTGTTAAAAGCATTTTATTTAAATCTCTACTTAAGTTTAAATATGAATATGAAAAAGTTTAAATGCACTTACATAACAGCAAAAGTTAAAAACTGCTGGGAAACACATCTAAAACCTCTTGCTAGATAAGTGCATGTAAAACAATTATCTATAAATCCTTAACAAAAGAAAACTTGTGAAGTAATTTATTAAACCTAATTTATATTGTGTATTTTATGTACCTATATTATCATTATAATTTTTAAGCCTTACATTGTTAAAAGTTAATGTAACATCTCTCCTGCTGCTAGAACAATCAGGTTCCGGATAGTCTAATCCAGTGTTTCTCAACCTCTCCTGCAGGGACCCCCTGACAGGACATGTTTTTGTTTTAACCCTGAAATGGCACACCTGATTCAATTAGTCAGCTGCACATTAAGCCTTTAATTAATTGAATCAGGTGTGCCATTTTAGGGTTAAAACAAAAACATGTCCTGTCAGGGGGTCCCTGCAGGAGAGGTTGAGAAACACTGATCTAATCAATGAAATGATCCAGAAGTTATGGCAGATCAGACATGATTACCTAAGCCCGACCCAACGTTAAGTGTTTAAATGGTCGAGCATAACAAGAGAATAATTCGGTTCACTTAAATGAGTTTATGATATTAAATCAGTATAGGACCTGTTGCTCAACATGTTGGGAGTTCGCTCGCTCCTCTCACACACACACTGCGCGGCAGCGGCGGGAAAACGCAGTGGGCGTGGCCAACCTGTCACTTCGATCCAGGGTGACCAATAGAAAAGGGCCTTCCATCCTGGTTGGTAGAGACCGCCCACTGAGACACGCTTCATTCGCAAGCTAAACTTTTCAACTCGCAAGCAAAAGATTTAGACCCGCAAAAAAGACAGCAGAAAAGAGAGCAAAATTTGTGTGTTTGTGATGAAAAGTGTTCGAAATGCACAAAGAAAAATAAAGGTTTTCAAAGATTTACATGCACTGCAAATAATTTTATCTTATTTTGTTCTTTATTTTTGACTTTTTTGCAATCTTTGAAATTTTTTAATTACAAAATAATTTGTTTTACTGTCAAACACAGTGTTTGATTGAATAAAAAAGACACAAAGGAAACTCCACAGCAATCCACGTCCTTCGCTGTAAGTCGTCAAGGGATGAAGTGCATGACGCCGAGGGAGAAATGCGACGGCTCCATTATGGATCTCGTGTGTGTGTGTGTGTGTGTGTGTGTGTGTGTGTGTGTGTGTGTGTGTGTGTGTGTGTGTGTGTGTGTGTGTGTGTGTGTGAGAGTGTGAGTGAGTGAGTTACTCTGGTCTCGGTCACATACCCGGGAGAGGAGAGACCGTAAGGCCACTGGGCAGAGATGCTCTGTCATGATGCACCGCTACACACACACACACACACACACACACACACACAGGGGACTGAGAACAAGTGCAATAAAAGGCCTGCTGAACATATTGCATTTGGGACCGGATTTGAGTGCTCTGTGACAGATCCTGACATCAAGTTGAGATCAGATTGTCTCGCACTTTCAGGAAGGCAACAGTGAAGCTTTTAGAGAGAAAGGTTAGCGTCAACTATCAGTGCTAGAAATTAATCTATTGTTATCTTACAAAATCATAGCCATTTTACATGCATTTGCATGTAGTGACAGCATGTAAACCTGAAGCATTTTATATGAACAAATATAGAGATGTACAAACTATCACACAATTTTAGAAATACTGAAATGGAATTAATGTGTGTGTGTGTATATTTATGTGTGTGTATATATTTCTCCTTCTAAAGAATTTTAAAATAAACATATGAGAATCCATCAGTATTTAAAGCGCTTTCATGACGACCTTACAGTAATTTTTCCCCAATAAATGCGTCTGAAGCTCATATTTCATATTAAAGGTTTAATTTTTATAACTCCTGACACAAATTACGAAGTCACTATAAGAATTTTAGAGTAAAACAGGGGTCAAAAATAGAAGCTTTGACCTTTTAAATGTACAGCTGGTCAAGTTAATTACATTCTTTCGTATTGAAAAAAACAGTAACTTTCAACTGTAATGTAAAGAGAGAACCTCTCGCAGGTTACCAGAGTAAGAAGCCTGTAGAGACATGCGTATAACACGCGATGCTGACCAGGGATGCCGGTACATTTGAAGGTGGAAGGTCGTGCTCAAACTCCTGTCTGGTTATCAAACCCGAGCGCTTCTCTAACATGATGCCTCTCGTCTCTGTGGCGCTGTGATGATGGGTAACAAGCGCTGTATATCTGTCGGTGTCTCAGGCCATGTCCTTTTCTCTCTGTCTCTAAGGCCTCGTTTACACTGTCAGTGAAATGTGACCCAATTCCGATGTTTTGCTCATATGTGACACAGATCGGATGTGTTATATGACAGTGTAAACATGAAAAAAACGCATGCGTTCGGATATTTCGAGATCGGTTTCAGGTCTGGTTCATATGTAGAAATAAATCAGATATAAATCAGTTATGTGCCAATGCGACTGTCATGTAAACAGGCAGATTGGATTTTCTGAGGCATTAGGCTACGTCTCCACGGTTTAATGACGAGCCACAAGCCGTAGCTTATCTATAGCACAAATTTTATTTCTCGTGCCATTTACGACAAAACTAGTATTTGCGTGCATATGAAACGCAGTTTTCGCATGCATATGATATGCACTTTATGGCGTGTAATACACACACACTCTCCACACCCCTAATCCTACACAAGGGGTTTACAGTGCGTATAGGCCTGTCACGATAACAAATATTGCTGGACGATAAATTGTCCAAGAAATTATTGCGATAAACGATAAATATCGTTTATCGCCATGTGACTAACAAGTGCCGCCTCCCCACACAAAAGCCCTTGCAACCGTATATGCTTGCAACTGACAAGAGGGTTCACCGAGAGATGTCATCCAGTGTCTTTGGTAGAGAGAGAGAGAGAGACGAGGAAAACAAACAAGCATGCAAATGGAAATTATCGCGGCCGGAAAAATTATCGAGCTCATTTTTTTTTATCGTGCGATTAATTGATTTATTGACAGGCCTAAGTGAAACTATTTTTGCCGTATAAATGGCACAAGAAATGAAATGGTATAGATACGCACTTTCATGAGATCGTAATGTATGTTCCCACCAGTCCTGAGATCTCTCTCGCACACAATAACTGAAGCACATGCGCTGGCTGCAATGATGGCTCTTTTCGTCGTCCTCCGCCTCAAAATCATTGTGATAGATGGGAAGTTCGCCAAACATCACAAAGCTAGCATCAAGCATATTTTGCGTCCGTCCATCTGTGCAAGAAGCATGCGCGATGTTTCAGATAATATGTCAAGTGTAAACGCATGAATCGGAAATGGGTCACAATTGAAAGAACGTGTAAACAGACGGTCAAACAAATCGGATATAGGCGACACATCAGAATTGGGCATCAAGACCTGCAGTGAAAACGAGGCCTGACGGGCCACAGGCGCTCGAGTCTCTCTGACCCGACATCTGTTTCACTGCCAATCCTCTCACACAAACACTCCTCAGCAGGAACCCAACCAGCCTCATGCTAGTTAGCATGCTAATTACTGAAGCCTTACCTATCTCATTAGGATAATGTGCCATTTTTCTTGCATGGTAACCATAGTTTAACTCTGGTATTTGTATCTTAACCACAGTACTGAAGGGTGAATTTATGGATGGTTCTGTCATGCTTAGATTAATGTAACTATGGTTTCTATACAAAATCTCTGGTACATTGCAAACATTGCATTGCATGTTAAGCCTTGAATTGGTGTACAAACAATGGATACACATAAAATGAGTAGGTGGCACAAATGTCCATGCTGGTTTTTATGCTGATTAGTGGTGATTTGGTGCTGGTGTGTCATTAGTCGTTAGTGAAGCTTGTCGACTTTTTGGCCAAGGTTGAGCTAGTATTTTCAGCAGGATTGAAATATATTCTGGATTATAAATATCGCACAAACCTTTAACATCTGACATAGAACGTCTTTGGAAAATGAGACCAGCTAGACCAGAGGTTTTCACAACTTTTAAAAACTTTAACACTACTGTTGTAACGTTCACCAAGGCTAGATATTTAAAATAACCATTTTCTATTGTAACATATTAGAATGTAATTTATTCCTGTGATCAAAGCTGAATTTTCAGCATCATTACTCCAGTCTTCAGTGTCACATGATCCTTCAGAAATCACTATAATATGATGATTTGCTGCCCAAGAAACATTATTTATGATTATCATCAATGTTGGGAACAGTTGTGCTACTGCTTCATATTTCTGTGGAAACCGTGATCATTTTTTTTCAGGATTCTGTAGTGAAAAAGAGCAGCATTTATTTGAAATATATATACTTTTTTGTAACAAGTAGAAGTGTTTACTGTCACTTTTGATAAATTCAATGCAATGTTTGCTGAGAAAAAAGTGTGTGTGTATATACAGTATATATATATATATATATATATATATATATATATATATATATATATATATATATATATATATATATATATATATATATAGTTGCTGTTGGGCGGAAACCTCTGATTTAAATATTTTGGCATAAATCATTGGTCACCCTTTACATCTGTCCGTGGGTTTTGCAAATTTTTAACCAATGAAAAGTATTTATAAGATCGTGTGACTAAACCTCGTAACTCCATTGGCTCCTCAAGCTGTCTCATAACTCCGCCCACCTCTCTCCTGAATTAAGTGGTGCACACAGTTTGTAGCGTCTCTGCTTGTTTGCAACACAAAGGTAAATAAAATAAAAAACTGGTTCTTTTAAATAAGTACAGCATTTCCTTTACTCAAGAAACAGCATATAAAGGCAAATGTTTTATGTTTTTGGGGAGCAGAGAAGAGTGTCTTAGTCTAGCATTTGTCATTCAGTCATAGACAATACTGTCTTAAATAGCCTTAGTTTTTAGTTACATATAGTCAGTGTTGGGCATGTTACTTAAAAAATTTAATTAGTCATAGTAACTAGTTACTTCTCACAAATAGTAACTGAGTTAGTTACTGAGTTACATTATTATAAAAGTAACTAATTACCAGGAAAAGGAATTATTACGTTACTTAATTTTTTTTAAAATATGTCAAATAACTTGGATGCCCCTAATAATATGTTAAATTAATGAAATGGACACTAAATAGAATAAATTATTATTATTATTATAAAACATTGCACACTAATCTACACTATTTTAATGTTGCTCTGGGACAATGTGAGAGACACCTATTAAATTCAATATATTATTGTAAATATTATAATTACTATATTGGAACAATAAAACACAATAAATGGTTTAGAACTTTTAATATTTATTGCACAGGCCACAACTGGCCAACAAATAAGTCTAAAAATAAATGATGCTTCTTAAGAAATGTACCAAAAATGAATAAATAATAATAAAAAAAATATACATACACACTTTGTAGTGCAAATTAAAATGATAAAACTGTCACAACTGGCTTGAAGTATGTTCTTCCTCACAAAAGTAAACAGTTTAACAAGAAGTGCTCTCAATATAATACTGAACAATGAACCAAAAATAAATAATAATAATAAAATATAATGTTTTTGGGTTTTATTTGTATACAGAGAACGTCATCATCAGAGGTTATTTAAGCCTAATTCTAGTCGTGTTTGCCGCACGTGTTCACAACCAGCCAAACAAAGATGTTTTCTGGAAAGGTTCCCTGCAGGTTATTCTTGGGTTTTTATTTTATAACCTAAAGAGAACCTTCTCAGAACGTTCCCTATAATAACTTTCTGGGCCGGCAAGTTTCAATAACATAGAAGCCTATGGAAATATCTTAAATATCTTAATGTGTGTTCTGAAGATGAACGAAAGTCTTACGGGGTTGAACAACATGAGCGTGAGTAATTACTGACAGCATTTTCATTTGTGGGTCAACTAACCCTTTAAAGCTTGTTGTTGCACTAAAGTCAACAATCTTTTTAATTAAAGTGTTAAATTGTCACCTGTCAACCATGGGTGAATTTTTTACCTTAAAGGGCACCGTTTTACATATTTCTGTTAAATATGTTTTTCTAGGTGTCAAAATTGAGCAAATATTGATTTTTACAGGGTCAGCTATTCAGTTTCTTGTCAAAAGATTGTCAGTATCCTTTGTTTATTTATCAGACATGATTTGTTGTAATGCATATTGTTACATTAATGAAAAATGTTTCGAATGTAAAGGGGTGCCAGAATGGCATTGTTTGGTATATTGTAATGCCTGATGAAAATTGATGAGTAATAAATAATGTTTTGCCTAAGATCTGTCGTTGCCGTTTGTCTTAACATATTTTTTTTAGTGCAGCTTACTTGAAAATGTTAAGGCAATCGGTTTCCTAAGATTTTCCTAGTAATGTGAACACTAATATTAAGTTTTCTTTACTAGATTAATTAAGTTTTGCCAACTAGAAATGAATACACTACTTTACTTAGAAAAAGTGAGGAAACCAATTGCCTTCAAATTTCTAAGTAAAGTCAATTTATTACCTTTTACAGTGTAGGTATTATTTTTATAACCTAAACAGAAGCTTCTCAGAACGTTCCCTGCAGTTTATGTTTTGATTTATAAACAAACTATAAATGCTCGGACACACTCGGTCTCTCTCGCGCACTGTCGAGCGCGCTTGCGGCGTTCACTTCGCTTTTGTCCCCATAAACACACACACACAAACACACACACACACACACACACACACACACACACACACACCAGATTAAAACTTTGCAGGTCCTATGGCGGAGAGAGAGTCTACTCGAATGAAAACCGCTTCAGTGAGCTCAATTATAGTAACGCCGTATTTTTTGTCAGTAACGGTAACTGCGTTGTAACGGGGGAAACAGTCATTCGTTTGATTACTCGTTACTGAAAAAGATAACGCCGTTTATTTATAACGCCATTATTCCCATCACTGCATATAGTTGACATAAATAGCTATTATTTTTTTTAATCAACGTGCACTTATGAAGTGAGTGGGTCCTTGGATGGCTCATCATCATATTTGTGGTTCTTTGGTATCAAACTAGACAAAGCTATGTACATTAGTCCTGTAAATGTTAGCAGCTTGCCTGAGAGGAATAAACATATGTGATATCAATGCACGTGGGACACAGATTATGATTAATTCTGGAGCCGTCAGTCAGTGTTAGTCGAGTAGATGTCAGTAATGATTGAACTGATGACATTTTCGCTATAGTATATTAGGGTGCTTGCTGTCTCTCTGATAAAGCCCATCAATATCGTTAACCATATGAACGGACAGCGTCTGCAGGCTATTTGTTTTGCTGTTCATTTCATTAAAGCAGAATACAGGTTGTGTATGTTTGTTCCATTTTTTAGACCTTTTATGACATTTTCTTTGACATTAGTGATAAATCAGGAAGGAATGAGGCTTTTGTCTCTGAACAAGCGCTATTGATCACGAGTTCACTGAGTTCTCATGAAACTCGTGTTCCTCTGGTTCCAAGAAAACCTCCTGAAGTGACTCAGCTGTGTTACTCTGAGAGCGGTTTTCATATAGGTAAAGTGTCTCTCAGGACTTGAAAAAGGTATGACACAACTGGATGCCCTTGATGGTAACAATAAAACATTTCTAAAGGTAAAAAAAGATTGATCCACTCAAACGTATGTTGCTGTGAGCTGTTTTTCTGTGAATGTATAAGACTTTTGATTCATTAGCTGCTATAGGTAAATAACTAGAACAATAAAGTGCACTAAACACAAAACCTATATGCACAACAAAGCATTTTGTTTATGATTATGTCAATAAATTAAAATAATACATTAACAACATTTTTTTTTTTTTTTTTGTATAACTGAAAGCGAATGACATTGGAAGCCTCACATATTCAAGTCAACTCTTACATTAAAATAACTTGAAACAAAGCATTAAGATATTCAGAAAGCTCAAACTAGAGTTTCTGGGCTTTGGGGAAATGACAACAAGATTAATATTGTTGGCTATGCTAATTCTGCCATTGTGTAAAGGGTTGAACCCGAAGACAACATGATGAATGTATCATGAAAGATCACTATGACCAGCATTCTCCTTTATGTGAACTCCTTGATATGTTCCCACTTTACTCTGTGCTCTTTCTTTCCCCCATCCCTTCTCTTGTTATCAAATCATCCTGTTTTTCTAGTCTTCAAAGCGACGCTTGACGTCGTGCTCCAGACGCTGCGTGGGGCCGATCATCCGCTACGCTAAATGTCTCGGGTAATGCACAGCCTCTTTCTAGCGCAGTCTGAATTCAATCAAAAAGATTTAGGAATCGTCCTCGACCCAAACTATGGCATGCATCAAATGTGCCTTCAGTTACACTTTCCAGCTGTTCCAAGAGCCCATAGTGTGTAAATGTGTGATACAAAAGAGATTTACTGACTCTGTTTGTCAGCTTTCATCGTGAAGCCTGCAGCAATACTGCCAAGAGCTGCAGTGTAGAGTTTAGGGAAGAAAAACTTGGAGAAAAAAAAAAGGGTCGGGTGGCCAAACTGGTTTTGTTGATCCGCACCAGCTAAGCATAGTTTACCAGCTCAAACCGTTTTGACCAAGATGGTCTTTCAGCTTTGGCCTTATCAAGGGCTCAGCTAAAGCTAATGAGCAGCTAAAGCCCCTGCTGGCAGATGTTGTAATTACACCATCTGGTTCTAAACACATTTTCTCCATTCAAAATTAGCCATAAATTTAGATTAAATTTCAACACTATGGGGTTAGGATTGTTGCATTTTTCCAAACAAATAGATTGAGATTCACAAACAAATGTAAAGAGATTCACAAAAAATTACCAAATTCACAAATAAATAGATTAAGATCCACAAATAAATGTAAAGAGTTTAACAAAAAATTATAAAACTCACAATGAGATTTGCAAATAAAAAAAAATATTTACAAATGTGTTTTATGGCACAAACACAACTCTGCTTAGCATTTATTTGTGAACCGCTTTCTGTGCATTTGTAAATCACTGCATGGATTTGTGAATCTCTTCTTGTGCATTTGTAAATCTCCTCACGCATCTGTGGATTTTAAAACACTTCTAGCGCCGACGTGCAGACAAATCCACAAATAAGTGGACTCCACCCACCGTTTACCTAAGCCAATCAGATAATGGCAACATTGAGCTGACCAATCGTAGCACATTTCACTTCGTATTTTGTGTTTTGCAAAAATGTTGCCACCGGTGCGTTGAGCCTGGGCGGCCCAGAGCCTGGGCGGCTAAATTTAATTTATGCAACCAACCACATAAACCAGCTTTGACTATATAGAAACCACACGAAACAAGCTACCACTATAGAAGATATATATATATTTTCAGCCGGATTTTCCAGCAGGGAACAAAAGTCAATCCATATGTTTCAGAAACAACACAAACACATGTATGTTCAAGATGATACGCTTGTTTTTGTGCTCTCATGTGTGCATACGTCTCATTCAGAAGATCACTGAAGAAACGTTACCCTGCATCTCATTTTCTGCTGTTCTAAACACTTACAGTTCAGTATCTCCACAGCGGAGATAGAGAGAGAAGACATACGCAGGAAGATAAATGTCACAACACTTCCCATTTTCTTCTCTGTGCTCAGATAAGACCCGGCACAGATGAAAGCCCAAGCTGAAATAAAACAGAGAAGCGCATTTGTTCAGTTCCAGATAGCATCGGCAGGGATACACACAGAGGACAGAGCTGTTTTAAGATGAATGTGACAACTCCAATGGAGATTCTCACACATCTATTCAAAGATGTGAGATGTGACGCCTCATATTTATCAGTCCTCATAGTCAAAACACACTCTTCAAATCAGCTCAAGCGTGTTTGCTTTTCAGGAAAAGAAGAAATGCTGATGAAGGGAGGAAGGAACAAAACACAATCCAACGAATTAATCCGTCCTCTTGTGTGATCTATATCTAAACAAGCACATTGATCTAAGAAATGAAGATATGGAAAGAGCCTTTTATCAAAATGGCCAAGGGGGGATTCTTTTGCAATTTCAGAGGAAGCACAGGAACAATAAAATTGAACAACCCAATAGACATTTTTTGCCAGAAACTCTTTAAAATAAAAAAAGTGCTGGAACTGGCAAGAGTTTCCTTGAGGTGAGAAACAATTTCTGGTGATTTATTGCTCTTTTAACGTAGACTTTCAACACGACTGCTCTGCAGTTGAAAGACAAAACACACTTTCCCTTCCATAAGTTACAAAAAGAGAAAGAAAAACACTAAAAAACCCGATTTGGGATGTTTTCAGAAGTAGAGTGTAACTTCTACGTGTCGTTGACACCATATTAAACTAAGTTTAGTGGATACCCTGCTCTACGCTGGTGTTTTTGAAGGGGTTTCAGGCTCTTGTCAGGACTGGGAGACCAGCAAACCTCCGAAGGCTTATTCAGGATTCACACTAGTTTTTCTGAATGAAAACTGCCAGAATGTTATCTTATCTGAGGTGATTTGAGGTCTTGTGTGTGTGTTGAACTTATTAAACATTGGGAAGGTTTAATTAAAAGTGTTTGACTATAAGAGGCTGGAGAAATGAAAGAGAGATAGCAGGTGTTTGGTCTGGCTGTAATTATTAGTTTTGGGAGTAAAAGTTTTTGAAGGACAAACATTCATCTGTCTCTCATTCATCAGTAGCGCTGATATGATTCGAGTCCAGCCTTTCCAATTGTTTGCTCTTCACAGGTTATACAGGAGAACTGTGACGTCTATTCATCTTTTTTCTTCTTTTCTCCCTTTTAAATTAAGAGTGTACACGGAAATGAAAATTAGAATAGTCAAGGTAAAATAGTTAAATATTGACTTACATTTGTTTCTTACATTAATGCATTTTCCAAAGCAATTTACTTTGCACTCAACGTATGCATTTCATCAGTTCATGCATTTTCTAAGAGTTGAACCCATGACCTCGTGTTGCTGCTGTCACATGAACTAGCTTTTCTTTGTTAGTTTTGGAGCTCGATTCTACATGATCACTGCTATGCTTGTAATAAGGGAAAATGCAGTGTGAATAAGCTTCAAAATATTTTAGTTTGTGTTCGACAGAAGAAACAACATCATATGGGTTTAAAACAACATGAGAATCGGCAAGTGGTTATAGAATTGTTTTTAAATGCATTTGGGAAATAACATACTTTAAAATAATACACTGAAGTACGAATTGAATGTAATGTTTTTGCATGAAAATGCATTATTAGTTGAACTTGTGCTTTTTTGACCCACTTAAGTACATCGTTATATGTAATTTCATAATTATTTATGTTGTCATTGAAATATGGTTAAAGTTTACAGCTCAATGTTGTATTTATGGTAAACTAAAATATACTTTAATGTCATTTCTGCTGAAACTTGTATGTCATGCATTTGTCATTACACATTTGTGATGAATACGTTGCAATTTAGTCCATTTAAAATATGTTAACTTTAAATGTAATATCAAATAAAAACGTATACAGTTAAAATTACAATAAACCACTTTACATGTGCTTTAGTATGTTATTCAACACATCAAAATAAGTGCACTTCTTTAAAAGACAACAGAAGTGTA